>BQNB010019087.1:0-67316 GCA_026074375.1 Tanacetum coccineum
TATATATATATATATATATATATATTGCATATTAATTTGTATTCTTTAAAAAAACAATGAAAGACTGTCTTACTACATAGTAGAAAAAAAAGGTTGTTAATCCATTATAAATAGTATAAATAGTAATTTTATACATTCTTTTTCATTATTTTTGTTCAAGCAAATATATTCTACCAACTCCATTTTCACTTCTTTTTTTCTCATAACTTTTAATTAATGATACATTAAAAGACCATAAAATTAGAGTTTATTGTTAGCGTGAAAGTGTCATTAAAATCAAATATTACAACATTAAAGCACATGTAATTTTTACAAAAGAAAGGTTACAATATGTTTTGAAGAACGCTAACTAAAAACAAATAAAAGTGGCAACATGATGAGGTTAAACGTATGCCCCAAAATTCCTGTTAGCTCTCTACTTGATCACATCGGTATGGATCTTCATTATCTTTTATGTCCATGGTGTGAGGACGCCATTGAGACGATTGACCATAGCTTGGTTCACTCTAAATTTTCTTCATATGTATAGTTTTTAATTTATTCATAGTGTAACAAAGGTATCTTCAACAGTTCGCTCTAAAAATATAATATAACCATTACAGTTACTACGTATATTATAACATTTTAATTATCAATAATATGACATATCGAGATCTTTAATCTCCCTTACACCACTAAAAATTATATGCTCCTACATGTTTTGAGGTAGATGATGTTTTTAGGAAATATCACGGACAAGGAACAAGAAAAAGTATAGCATTGCAACCACATGCGAGATCGACAAAATCGATAGTGAATTTAACATCATCATCATAGGTCAATATGTTGATACTTTGAGAATGAGATATTGAGGATAGAAGTACCTGAAGAAGCTAGCTAAGTAGTGCCTCTTGAACAGCAGCAAAATTATTTTTATTCTTCGAGTATGATCTTAGACAAAATTGGAGACATGCACCAAAGAAAGAAGCAAACTTTGAAGTATACTAGAGCTAAGAGCAGCTTCTATATATATAAAAGAAAAAATTACATGTTTCGTCCCTATGGTTTATACCAAACATCACGTTTCGTCCCTATTTCATTTTAATTACACTAGGCGTCCCTAATTTTGAAACTGGTAACGATGGTCGTCCCTATTTTGTCCTTATGGTTTATACCAAACATCACGTTTCGTCCCTATTTCATATTAATTACACTAGGCGTCCCTAATTTTGAAACTGGTAACGCTGATCGTCCCTATTTTGTCCCTATGGTTTATACCAAACATCACGTTTCGTCCCTATTTCATTTTAATTACACTAGGCGTCCCTAATTTTGAAACTGGTAACGCTGGTCGTCCCTATTTTGGATGGTCGTTAACTTTTCTCGTTAAGTCTAATTATTAAAAGGGTATTTTGGTCTTTTTTCCTGTCACCTTCATAGGGACGAAACGTGTAATTTTTTATACGAATCAACTTAAAAAAGACCAAATTTTTTTTTCTTATTATTATTATTATTAGTATTATTATTACGAGCAATAATTAAAAAAAATTATATGAATCAAGGTAAAAAAAAATTAATTTTCTTTTTATAAAAAGAATTTTAAAACAAAAATTTATATTTTTTTATTTCGGTTTCAGTTTACGAGCAATAATAAAAAAATCTTTAAATTTTTTTTTTTAATTTTTTTATTTCGGTTTCAGTTTACGAGCAATAATAAAAACAAAATTTAAAAAAAAAAATATTTTGGTTTCAGTTTACGAGCAATAAAAAAAAATCTTAAAATTTTTTTTTAAAATTTTTTTTATTTAGGTTTCAGTTTACTAGCAATAATAAAAAAATTAATTTTTTTTATTTCGGTTTCATTTTACTAGCAATAATAAAAAAAAAAAATGGGTAGGGAGTGCGGTACCAGCGGAACAAACTAAAAAATGTTAGTCGTATTTTATTATTGGCCAACACCCGAGTGTGTATTTGTTAATATTATGGGTGTTGATCGGTTCAGTTAACGGGTTGTTCGGTTATTATTATTTTTTTCAACCCGAAAACCGAACCGAACCAAAAACCGAATTTGAATTCGGTTCGGTTTTCGGGTTGACCCGAATTACATAATTTATTTAAAATAATAATAATAATTACATAGATATTAAGCAAAAAAGATTATTTCATGCATAAAAAGTGTATTTTTATATTAGGATAAAATATTAATGGTATTTTTTATATATATATATAAAAAAATATATATATTTATATAAATTCGGTTTTCGGTTCAGACTGTCAAACCCATATCCAACCCAAAAACCGAATTTGTAGTTCGCTTCGGTTCGGTTTTGGCAAATTCGGTTCGGTTATTAGTTCGGTTTGGTTGTTTTCGGTTAGGTTCGGTTTCGGTTTTCTATTTTTTTTATTTCTGCTCACCCCTATTTGTTCTGGCTTGTTCATTATATTTGTATTGTTCAATATTATCAGTAAACACAGAAAACATATCATTCTTACATGGTATCAGCCTTAAACTGATCCTAAAACACTAACCCTATATAAAATTTCTGACGTCCATGCTATCTTAAACACTCGTTGCTCTTCCTTTTTTTGTTTGTGTTGATCGTTGGTAGGTTGCGATTACTGGTTAACACATGTTGATTTATTACGTTGATCGCTGATTTGTTTGATAACCAGGTAATTGTTTTTAGTTGATTACCAGTCGACATCTTGTTCTTATTGGTGTTTTGTGCTACGTTATTGCTATCTTATTGTTGGTATCGATTGTTGGTTTTGGAAATCACCAGTCGACTCTTTGTGATCCATGTTTTGATACTTGCTGCTTTAGTTTGTTTACCGTTGAAGTGCTAGTTGCTGTTTAAAACCCTAACCTAAACCATACACTATTCACCAAATCCAAGCCTTAAATATCCATTGTTTACCGAACCCTAGATCACCACTATTTAAACGAACCCTATTCACAATAACCCTAACTCTACTAAATCATTTAATCCATATGCATAATACATAATCATGACTATCACTATTAATCCACAAGATCTTTTGGCGTTCATCCAAACTCAAGCACAACTGATAACGCTAATCCAAACTCACCAAGCTCTATTGGCTCAATTCGGGTTTTCTGGGAATTCTACTGTTGGTACTAATACTATAGTTGGAACAAATAATAAGGTTGTGAATAAGTCTACACCACTAGCTCTTCATATTTCTCCTGGTCGAGTCGATCCCTTAACCGGATTTTCTGGCCCACCTGATTCTTTTTGGCCTAAGTGAGTCGACTCGTTACACAGCCGGCCCAACAACTTCATTATACGCCGGGCTCATTTCCACAGGTTCAGCCTATCTCTTTTGGCCAGTCAGGTTTGCTACAGTTGGGTAAGCCCGCCTCTATTGGGTCGGGTCAGACGGGTCAGCCCGTCTTGATGGGATAGTCGGGTCGAAATGCTTCTTTAGGGCAGTCAGGTTCAAATACCGCGGGGCATGATTTACCAAATGCTTTTCGCACCATGAATATATAGGATTCTATCACTAGCAATTGGAATATAGATACAAGTTCAAGCTCTCACCTTAATGATTCCGTTTATAGTCTTAGTGATCTTTTTAATATGTGCATTTATCCATCTGTCTCAGTTGGTGACGGTTATTCCATACCCGTTACCAACTCAGGCCATAGTAGTTTACCTACACCTCATAGACCTCTTCATTTAAATAACGTTCTTATTACTCCCAATATTGTCAAGATTTAATTTATGTCCTTCAATTTGTTCATGATAATCATTGTACTATTAAATTTGACGCATTTGGTATTTCTATTAAGGATTTCATGACCGGTCAGGTTCTTCTCCGCTGTGATAGCACTGGAGATCTTTACTCAGTCATGAAACCTTCCACTATCCCCCATCCTATTCTCACCAGTCAGTATACGTGGCACCAATGCCTATGACATCCAGGATTTAAGGTGTTACGTCGTCTTCCTAGTAATTCAATTTCGTGTACTAAAGAGAAACCTTCCGTTCTTTGCCATGCTTGTCAGCTTGGCAAACACGTGAGGCTTTTGTTTGTTAGTTCTAATACGTTGGTCAAGTCTTGTTTTGATGTTGTTCACTCAGATTTGTAGACTTCCTCAATTCTGAGTCTCTCTGGTTTTAAATATTATGTTTTGTTCTTGGATCATTGTTCGGAATATGTTTAGGTTTATCTGTTAGTTAATAAATCATCAGATATATTGTCTAAATTTGTGTTGTTTCGTAACTTTGTTAACACTCCATTTAAGTGTGAAATAAAGTCATTTCAGTGTGACTGTGGTGGTGAATTTGACAACCACGCCTTCAATAAGTTGTTTGCATCTAATGGTATTCAGTTTCGCTTTTCTTGTCCAAAAACATCACAACAAAACAGTAAATCTGAAAGGATGATTCGAACTATAAATAATCTTATTTGCACCTTACTTTTTCAAGCTTATATACCTCCTAATTTTTGGGTTGAAGCACTTAATATGGTCATTCACTTGTTAAATATTCTCAAGTGCCATTAAGAAGAAAATACCTTATACCCGTCTCTTTGGCACCACACCCGACTACAGTCTTTTACGTACTTTCGGGTGTCTTCATTACCCCCACCTCAATACCACTCACAAACTTGAACCACGTGCTACACCCTCCATATATTTGGGACATGCATCCAATCATTGTGTTTACCGTTGTCTTGACCTAAACACCAATAAGATTATTATTTCTCAACATGTTACATTTAACGAAATGGTATTTCCATTTGGCTCAATGACACCCACCTCGCCTCCCTCATATACTTTTTTACAAGAGCCGTCTAATGTTATTTCTAGTATTATTCGCTCGTCACCTAATGCAACTGATGCTTACTATCCGAGTCCTACTATCACACCTGTTGATACATCTCAACCCACTAACCCTCTCAGCTCGGCCCAACAGCCAAATAACAATGAGCCCACTCATACTGAGCTTACTAATACTGATGCTTCTCAGCCCAATAACAACGAGCCCAATAATACCGAGCCTACTACACCTTCGACTCCTACTATTTCTAATTCTCAACCGTAACCCACTCAAAATGTTAACCTAAATCCGGTTTCAGTTCATTCCATGGTCACACGCTTTCGTTTCAAGTTCAATCGTTCTACTGAGCTTCTAAATCTTTATGTCTCCACTATCTCTCCCTTACCAAAATTGTATTGTGATGCGTTTATTGATCCAAATCGTTATTAAAAATAAAACTCAGACTCTTATGCCCCGAGTTACAGACGCGGTCAGTCTCAACAAGGCTCGTCTTGTAGCGAATAGTAGTACACAGTTAAAGGGTGTTGATGTTGATGAGACCTTTAGTTCAATTGTCAAACCGGGTACTATTCAGACCGTTCTTAGTTTGGCTACTTCTAGACATTGGCTTGTTTATCAGCTCGATGTTAAGAATGCCTTCTTACATGGTGATTTATCTTAGACGATCTATATGCATCAGCCTCCAGTGTTTCGGGATTCTAAACATCCTGATTATGTTTGTTTATTACAGATGTCTCTTTATGGGCTCAAGAAGGCCCCTCAAGCTTGGTTTCAGTGATTTTTTTGCTTATATTACTTGTGTTGGGTTTACTCATAGTCATTGTGATTCTTCATTATTTATTTACAAATAAGGACGGCCACTGCTTATTCATTGTTGTATGTTGATGATATTGTTATCACTGCTTCTTCTGAGGTTTTGTTACAGAAGATTATCACTTCATTGCATCACGAGTTTTCTATGACAGATGTCGGTTCGCTTAATTATTTTTTAGGTATTTATGTTACACGTGATTCTTTGAGGATGTTCTTATCTCAGCGTAAGTATGCTGCTGAGATTCTTGAATGGGCTCATATGGTTAATTGTAATCCCAGTCGGACACCTGTTGATACTGAGTCTAAACTAGGAGATGATGGTAATCCTATTTTTTTATCCGACCTTATATCGGAGTCTTCGGGTTCTCTTCAGTATCTTACTTTTACACGCCCATATATTTCTTATGTAGTGCAACAAGTTTGTCTATATATGCATGATCCTCGGGAGTTCTCAGCTCTTAAATAGATTTTGAGGTATGTTCGTGGTACTTTAGATCTTAGGTTGCAGTTATTTTCATCTTCTACTACATCTTTGGTTGCATATTCAAATGCGGATTGGGCTGGTTGTCCTACTACCCGGAGAACGACTTTAGGTTATTATGTATTTCTTGGCAACAACTTACTCTCTTGGTCCTCTAAGCGTCAACCAACGCTTTCTCGTTTTAGTGCTGATGCAAAAGTATCTTGGTTATTGGCTAATGTTGTTTTACTGGAGACTTGTTGTTGAGAATCTAATTTAGCTTCAGCGGTTAACGTACTACGAAGCATATAGATGTGATATTCCTTTTTTTAGTTTTAACTCGTTCGAGATTTGGTTGCTGCTGGTCAGGTTCGAGTTCTTCATGTTCCATCACGTTATCAGTATGCGGATATTTTCACTAAAGGGTTGCCTTCGGCTTTGTTTGAAATTTTCATAGCAGTTTAAGCATTCGGTGTCCTCCCGCTTTGCTATACATCATGTTTGCATAAGTATCAATAAGGAAGGTTAAGAGTAAGAGAGGAGACTAGAGATTTTTTTTACACATTTCTATTTTATAAAGCATGGAGAAAAGAGTTTATGGTAGATGAGGATACAAATGACAAAACAAAAGGTTCTACACCATAGTGATTGAAGTATTTAAACTGACACCATCCTACTTTCCTACTTTGGATATTTGGTCAACATTACTTAAGTTTGACCAATATTCCTTATTACATGAATAAATAAACTACAAGTACTTATTTATACAAGACTAATTCATTAGTAAATAAATAACACTTTTTTATTCCTAACAATCTCCCCCTAAGTGTTGATTATTCTTGACGCTTCATCGTCTATAGAATTGGTCTTCCATTCACGAACGACTCCCATCTTCTCATCTGCTTGTGATGCTTTTGACGCTTCATTATTTTTCTTTCATACGCTTTCAATATCTTAAGGTCTAAACTTCCAAGTAGTGGAGCTGATGACATCAAATAACGTCACATTATTGGCATCATTTATCCCATCTATATTGCTTGTTTTGTATTATTTTATCTAATATTTGATACTTAATTGCTTATCTTTGTGAATTTCAGTTATTATCGAGCAATTGGCGAAAGATGGAGAAGAGAACGTGTTTTGGAGCGTAAACGATGAAATTCAAGTAAGTCTACTAAATCTGAAGAATACGATGTATCATTCTAGACAAATACTCTGTATCTCAAGATTTAGACGAATTCCAGACCATTGCCTGACTTTGAACATACGCCATATCCACATCAGCAAATACGTCGTATATGAAACTTTGGTCAACATACATAACAAAGCACGTTTACACCCAATACGCCGTATCCATGAGCATTAATACGCCGTATTGAGTGGCGATTAAAGATTATTCCAAAATATTATATTCATGGAGCCCACGTCAAATAACTTCAATACGCCGTATTGGACTCCTCCAATACGGCATATCGACCTGATTTCAAAACCTATAAATAGAAAACCTAACATTTGGTTTTCAAAAGCTTTTAACCACCAAGTATGATTCTTAGACAGTTTTAGAAGCCCAGAAGGTCATACAAGTGCATCAATTCAATAGGAAAACTCTTGTAATCATTATACTCCGCTATAAGTGTTCGGTTAGCGTAACATTTTCTTTACTTTAATCGTTCGTCTATGATACTATGTATTGTTACAATGACTATGGGCTAATACCTATAGGTATTAGCCATGTTTATGATAATTTGATGTTTTTATTTGTTTATATTGATTGTTTACTCTTTCGTTGCATGTTAATTATGTTTATCACTTCATACCCGTTTATCGCTTGATTATGTTTTCATCTATCATTCAACTGGATCTTGAATTACAAATAAAGCACTGTAACATAATCGTTATTTGGGCTGTAGACTAGAGTCTTAGATAGATACTACATACAATTATCTATATATCTGGATCAAATATGACTACAAATAAAATCCTGGTTCTACCTTTTGGTTAAGTGAATGGTAGACTAAGATATCTTAGGACTACAAATAACGTTCTGTTTCCTTAGGGTAGTTTAATGGATTGTAGACTACCAGTATATAGATAACTATTAAGCAATAAGTTGGTAAAGCCTCGATGAGCTAGGTTTTAATATTGATACTAATGATTTTACCTAGATAGATTATTAACGGTGTAAACTTTATGCGGGTTTAGTTGATTGTGACAGGATTAACCATAATATAAACGTAGAATCCAGAGAGAAGTACCACCTAACTTAGGAATGATATACCACCAACGAGACTAGTAAAATCATTGCACGAATAAACAATTCATACATCTTATTTAATTAAACTTGGTTAATACGTTTTCCTTACATAAGTTCTCTACCTCTTCTTTGTCGTTTGTTTATCTGCTTGTGCATGTTAATTGTCTTATCTTGTTTAGATTAAACCAAAACTCATGCCAGTCTCTCAAGCTAAACCCCCTATTTACGTTAGTTTACGTTTAATTAGAATTAATTAGGACTAACATAGATAACTAAAATACTGGTAGATTAAGTATTAACGCTCACTCTTATTGATCGACACCCTACTTACCAACGAACCTACAATCGATCGGGTACACTGCCCGTTAATGTTAGTTAATAGGTAAAGTCAGAAAAATTTAAATAGTAAAACTTGATAATATAATTACCTATACCCAACGACACGCATCAAGTTTTTGGCGCCGCTGCCGGGGAGTGAATTTGTTTAATAATTGTTTATTGGTATTTTAGATTAGATTTTGTGTTTTCAGTTATTCTGTATTTTAATTGTTTAAGTGTTTTTGTTTGTTTATTTGTTTTTCTCAATTTTTACCTGTTGTTTTTTCTTCTGTTCGAATACCCAATACGACATATTCATAACTTTGAATATGGCGTATCCACTTTCAAAATCAATACAGCGTATTCGAAATCAAACATCAATACGGTGTATTTATTTTACTGAATACAACGTATCGATCGTCTGATACGGCAACAGTTTTAATTTTTCGTATTCCGTTTTCATGTTTAGTTTTCTGTATTCTTTTTCTTCTGAAATTATCCTACTGACAATTTTTTGATTCCTTTAAGTAGCTAGAATGGAGAGAATAACAATCAAAGAGTACAAAATAGAATTCAAAGTGTTCGACCTGCTAAAGATTGATCTCGATTTGTTCAATTATGATACACCTCTCGGGATGATTTTTGATGAATTTAGATGACTAAGTAGCATGGAGGATGATTTATATACTTATGAATTGGGAGTCCTTGAGGATTTTTATTTTCCATGTGTTGAACAACCGTATGATAATTTGAAAATTTGTGATCTGATATTTATGAACCATGCTAATGTTATGATGAATATGAGAGAATGTTTCCTGAAGTTGTAATTCTAATTGATGATAGATTGGTAAAACTCATTGACATAACTTTGGAGCAATGGTTAGACCTCAAATTCGGAGATCATAAAAAGGTTGATAAAGAAATCATGGAGGGTGTGGTTGGGACTTGGTTAATTCAAAGTTACAGGAAGCAATTCGAGGAGTATATGGAAATAAAAAAGGCGATTGGAGGTAAATGGGATTAACACCAATGTGGAATGCGATCCAACTAATGTTGAATTTCCAAAATGGTTAGCTTCCAAATTTAATAACCATATGATAATTGATTGGTACATAAAGAGTGCACTATGGCTTTATTGGAAAAGTGGTGATGATGAAGATGTACTAACTTATGATGAGTTATCTGATCTTAAAGAGGAGAATTTGCGTGAAGGTACCGAAATCATTGAAATCTTTAGGATAGAAACGAATATATTCGAATTTGAGACACCTTTATGCAAATAATTCAAGGAGTTTAATCATCTTCTACAAATTGATGTTGACGTGCTCACTGGAGATCTACCTAGATTTAAGACATATGAAGATTATAATCTATGAATGGAATAAATAAGTGCCATGGGTTGAAGAAAAACCATGGTTGGATGATGGAACCTGGAAGGAACCTAATGATGATATATGTCACGAATGCAAGCCGTATAGTTTTAAAAGTGGACACGTTGAATGGCCCACTTGTAATTGGAAAGAAGATAGATATTGTAATGGAGGAAATTTACCCGAAATGATTCAAGTAGGCAACATGGTCTATTTTCAAAATTATGAGTGGTATGAAGGACTGGAAGATGGTGATTTAAAAGAGGAAGCTTCAAAAGAAAAAGCCATCTTGGAAGGATCATGGGGACAGGTGAATAGAGAAGGAAAGAATTTTTGCTCTTGGTTGAAAGAAAGTTTTGCTAATTATCACGAACTTGATTATGAACTAATGATGAAGTTAGAAGAATATTGGTAGGGAAAGAAAGAAGAGGAAGAATCAAGGGAAGATGCTTGGAGCAACTACTTCCTTAATGATGATAATGATGCTATTCAAGCGAATCAAGAACGGTTTGATGATCATGAGCCAATGAAAGATGATGATAATGATATCGGGGACTTAGATGATTACTTGATTTGACAAGATGCACATTATTACTTGGGATACCTTACGAGAAACCACCAACGTTCAAATCTGAAAAAGTTTAAGGTAATTAAATACTCATTAAGGAGTATGAGTATGATATTTGGGTACGAACCAAAGAATATTTTGCTATTAAGGAGTATGAGTATGATATTTGGGTACGAACCAAAGAAAACGTGTCTCACGTCTACCAAGAAATATTTTGCAGGAAAGACGAAGGGTGGTCCGTAACGCGTATGACGTAAAGAGCTGAAGGGGGTCTAACTTAAAGACTCTTCATTAAAAAAAGTGCTTGCCGGGAGACAACCTGAAATGTAATTTCAATTTTCGTATAGAATCGGTCTGTCTAGTATGTCGATACGGCGTATCCAACCCCATGATAAGGCATATTGAATACCCTGGACACATTATCTTTTATTTTTTAGTACTTTGAAACATTATTGTCAGACTTGTCAATACGACGTATTGTTTTTACGGGATTCTGATCTATAGCGTTCATTGACTCTGATCGGATTTCGTTTTATTTTTCTTATAGTTTCAAATTTAACCGGGGGGAGGGGGCGTATTCCAACACATAATGGAATACGTGTGATTGATGTCGTACAGTTATCGTTTTTGTTTTCTTATTCTAACCGACGTTTATTTGGAGATACTAGTGTTGTGCTTTTCTTTATCTTAATACAGAGAAGTACTAAACATGAATGAAAGAAGTGGTGGTATGCATATAATCTGGTATCCTATGTGTGTTGTAGTCATATTGGTATCAGACGCTTTTTCAACACACATTGTTGCTCATAAACTCATCATGGTGGATCATACCAAGCAATACTAGGAGAGTTTTTTGTTCTAATTCTTTATGTTTTCTATTTTTCATGTAAAATTTATACAATGTGGGTGTTGTATATCTCAAATGAATGGAAGAGAATTAGAACGCTACTTGTCCTTATTTTCACAAGAATGTGCCTAATTTATGCCTAAATAATAAAAAAAATATCATGTTTTTGTTTGATTTTTAGTTGCATGACCCGCACACATAACCCTTATTTCCATATTGTGAGGATCAAGCCTATTTTGTTTCCCTCATTTTAACCAAAAATTCCATAGATATATGAGTGTGTCGGTGATTGTAGTAAACTTTAGAACTTGGCTTGGTATACTATTTGAGACCACCATAATGAGTATTATTTTTATAATTGGAGTGACTTGTCTAGATTGGTAAATTTCTAGTATTAAACCAAAAATCCTATTCCGTTTATAAATATTGTGTGTTATTAAGTAACTACACTGGTTAGTTAACCCCCTTATAAACCCCTTGTTTAGTCTCATTTCTAGAGTAAGATACTGATGACATCAAGTAACGTCACTTTTATAGCATCATTTATCCCATGTGAATTACCCATTTTATATAATTATTGCGAGAATTGGTACTTAATCGTTTATATATGAGAATTGTAGTAATTATGGAGTACTTGGTGAAGATTAGCTAAAAGGTACGCATTCTAGAGCTTAAACGAAGAAATCTAAAGAAACTGTTTTGACATTCTATACGCCGTATCCATCAAGGAAGATTCGGCGTACACTTCACAAGAAATCATGAAGACCTATACGCCGTATCCAGCATCTATCATACGTCGTATCCAAGATATTATATACGAAGATACTGGAAGATATTGAACGTGAGTCCTACTCCAAGAAACCCCCAATACGCCGTACTGACTTCAACCATACGGCATATCGAAGAAATTCGAGACACTATAAATAGAAAACCTAAAAACGAATTTTAGGTGTGCTTGATCAAATTTACGACTTCATAACCACAAAACTCAATTTTCAAAAGACAAGAAGAGTAAAAGAGGTCAATCAAAGCTACTGATTCCATAGGAGACACCTTGTAATTTCCTATACTCTTATAATCGTTCTAATTTTGGTATCATTCATTTAACTCGGTTAGTTTACCTTGGTTGATTGATTATTCCTGTATTAATTACAATGGTTAAGGGCTATTACCCTTGGGTATTAGCCATGATTATGAAGATTTAAATGTTTGGTTTGTTTATATCGATTGCTTAATTTATAGTTGGTTGTTGATTATGTTTATCAATTCATACTTGTTTATGTGCTTAAATACGTGACCTATCATTATCTGCAATTTATATATCTAGAGCAATAAGATCACAAATATTGACCTATCTTTACCATTGGTTTATGTGAACAAGTTGGACTAGCAGGTGACCTGGGATCAACAAATAACGTACTGATTCCTTTGGTAAAGACTTGGACAGTGGACTACTAGAATATAAAGAGGCGTTAAGCAGTAAGTGGGTAAAGTCTCCATGAGTTAGGGTTTAATAAGATCACCATTATTAATATCCTAAGATAGATTCTAATCAGCAAATAGGATGCTTTATGCGGATGCGTTTAATTGTGACAGAATTCTACGTGTCTAGGTTTTAGGGAGAAGTACCACCAAAATCTTGGAATGATATGCCGCCTCGAGATAAGCACTCATTGCACTAAAATAAACAAACCTGCATTTTAATTAGATTAATCATGGTTAATACAGTTTTCTTATAATTGGCTAGACCGCTCTTCTATCGTTTTATTATCTACTTACGTGTGTTACTGTGTTTTAAATTGATCTAAGTTACCACCAAACCTGTGCCAGTCTCTTAGACTAAAAACCCCCTTTATCAGTTAGAACTAGGTTTAGCATAGGTTTAACATAGATTAAAATTAACGTAGTTTAAATTAACTAAAATATTGATAAGAATAAAAGATTAACACTCTTGCTCTTAGTGATCAACACCCTACTTACCAATGAAGCTACATCTGATCGGGTACACTGCCCGTTAAAGTGTTGTTTTTATGTAAAGTTGGCAAAATATAAATGTAAAACTTTATAACTAAAATAACAACCTACACGACGACACATCAGATACCCCTAAAAAACCTTCTGAGCCATTCCTTTTGTTTCTTACACCACTAGAATATGTTTTGTTACACCTTTACACCTTAGCCTACCCTGTTGCTTAAGTTCGTGGTTAGTTGCTAGTTGCTTTTGTGTAAAAGTATGTACTTTCTCTATTTGTGTGGGTATTTCTTATCTTTGGTTAGGTCGGGAATTGCACAATGCAATGAGAATGTGAAAGAAGTTTCTTTTATTTTTCGTGTGTTTTCTACTTTCACTATTATTTTTATTTCTTTGTCATGAGCGTTATGGAAATATTATCCAGATTTATTATGATCGTGAAGTGGTGAAATTTTACACCTTTAATTCGATTTCTAGTTATGTTAAAAAAATAAAAAAAATAAAAAAAATGCAAGAGAGAAAAAAAGGAGAGGATTGTGAGATAATCGGTTCATCTAAACTTAACTGATTTTATTTTTTATGAGATGATGGATTATTCGTTGGTACGTACTATAAACCAACGATGTAAAGTATTGTTGCATATTATTTGAAAGTTGGTCGCAAATTTAACCAACTATGCATTTTTTATATCAAGTTGTAGATATCGCCACTATTGTTGTACTATATTATGGATGAATGGGAGTTGGTTGTTACAAGAACGCCAACTAGGTTTGTTTTTATGGATAAGACATCTTTGAGTCTAATTCGTGTCTACCAAACAAAGCGTGTGTTTTCGGGTTAAAGCGTGAGTTAGTCAGTGATTTGTGTCTTTTTCAAGGTTGTGGCCAGTGTTGGGAATTAAAAGTCTTCATACTTAGTACTGCCAAGCCAACAGTTAACACTGCTTAAGTTATAACTACCAGTACTAACCAGTTAGTACTGCTAGAAGTAAGTTAGTACTGCCAGTACTAACTTAAGACTGCTGAAGGACTTAAGACTGATGCATGAAGATTAAGACTGTAAAGAGATAAAGACGTATCAAGTGATATGTATTGACTTATTCAGTGTATATCTTATAAAGTTAGAAGATTTGCAGTTATCTATTAAAATTATAAAAGATTTGTAGTTATCTTGTAAAGGACTCCTTGGTGTATAAAAGGAGATCCTAGGTTATGGTTAGAGATACACATTCATACGTTTTTGATATAATAGTACTCGTATTATTCATAATAATATTGGAGCTTTTCAGTTATACATTGTTCATACATTTTTGGGCTAATGACTTAAAAAGTCATCTAACTTGACACTTTTTGTCTTTGTGTGTAGCCATCTTATTTTTTTCCTAATATGTCATCAAACTTTCAAAAGTCGATCATTATGTGTATTTTGTGACCATTTTATCCTTATTTTTTCCAATTTTTGAAGGGCAAAATGGTCATTTTACATGTTAGAATGGTCACAAAATACACACAATGGTCGTTTTTTGAAAGTTTGATGATATATTAGGAAAAAACTTAGATGGGTACACACAAAGACAAAAAGTGCCAAGTTAGATGACTTTTTAAGTCATTAGCCCTACATTTTTCATATAATTTACTGTTACATTGATATTCTTATAAGTATTAAAGAGTAGATTCCGTATACTCTTTAGTATTCATAAAGTTTCTACCATAGGTTTTTTGGATTTATCCAAAGTAACTTAACCTTTACAAGTCAAGGAATCAATCTTAACTTGGGATCAACAAGTGGTATCAGAGCCTTGTATTCTGAAACTTTGATCTAGAAGAAACTAACAAGAAGAACTCTTTACTCACAAAGAAGAGATGGATCTATAAACTGCACAAAGCATTACTACTGCAAAGTTGCCAATTCTCAAACACGGTGAATATGATATGTGGAGGCTAAGGATTAGGGTCTTGAAGCAATACTTTCAAGTACAAGACTATGCTCTATGGGATGTCATAGAGAATGGAAACTCATTTAAACCAGTACCACAAACAACAACAAATGCTTATGGTTCCTCAACCTCACTAATACCAGGTCTTGTCACTACTAAAGAAAAGGTTCAAAAGAAGAATGATGTGAAGGCAAGAAGTATGTTACTGATGGAACTTCCTAATGAACATCTAATGAATTTTAATTAGTACAAGGATGCTCAAACTTTGTTTGCTGATATACAAACAAGATTTGGTGGTAATGAAGCCACAAAGAAGACTCAGAAGACTCTTCTAAAGCAAATGTGTGACAACTTTAGTGCTCCAAGCACAGAGTCTCTTGACTCTATTTTTAACAGGCTTCAAAAGATTGTAACTCAACTGGCTATCTTAGGTGAAAATATTTCACAAGAAGATTTCCATCTAAAATTTTTGAGAAGTCTGCCTTCTGTGTGGAATATTCATGTTGTGGTCTAGAGGAATAAACCTAATCTAGACACAATGAGCTTTGATGATCTCTACAACAATATCAAGATTGTTGAACAAGAGGTTAAAGGAACTGCAAACTCAAACTCAAGCTCAAGCTCAAGTTCTCAAAACATGGATTTTGTATTATCTCCTAGTAGTACAAATGAACTTAATACTGCTTATGGAGTTAGTACTGCCAACACTCAAGTTAGTCCTGCTAGCACTCAAGTTAGCACTGCTAGTACTCAAGTTAGTACTGCTAACTTAAGTGATGCCACTGTTTATGCATTTTTGACCAATCAACCAAACGGGTCTCAACTTGTACATGAGGACCTTAAACAAATCCATGAAGATGACTTAGAAGAGATAGATCCAAAGTAGCAGTTAGCATTATTGAGCATGAGAGCAAGAAGGTTTTTCTAGAAAACTGATAGAAAGATCACTATCAATGGGAGTGACACAGCTAGATATAATAAGTCAAAGGTGGAGTGTTTCAACTTCCATAAGTTGGGACACTTTGCAAGGGAATGCAGAGGAGCTAGGAACCAAGATAGCAGAAACAAGAATCAAAACAGCTCTAGAAGGACTGTAAATGTGGAAGAAACTTCTTCTAAAGCCATGTTAGCTATTGATGGAGCTAGTTTTGACTGGAGCTATATGGCAGATAATGAAGTCCCTAAAAACATGGATCTTATAGATTTTTCAGACTCTGAGGTATATAATGACAAAACTTGTTCAAAAACCTGTGTAAAAAGCTTTGAAACTCTCAAAACTCAACTTGATGATTTAAGAATAGAGTTTAACAAATCTAAGTTCAATTTAGCCACTTATAAAAGAGGGTTAGCATCAGTAGAAGAACAACTTGTCTTTTACAAAAAGAATGAGGTTATTTTTTATGACCAACTTGTTGTTCTAAAAAGAGATATTATAACACCCCCATTTTGTCAAATATAGCAGCGGAAGCTAATCTGGGGTATTATTTCATAGTATAATAGTCATAATCATAGAAAATCGAGTCTAAAATGACCGTTTTGGAAAAATTTTGATATCATTCATTATTAGTCTATCAGAAGTTTTACAAAAAGAGAGGTCCAAAATCTATTAACATAAAGTTTGAATGATATTAGTTTTGCCTGCTTCAAGTCCGTGTCCACTGTGCCATCCATGCCATAAGTTGCTCAATTACATGAGTGTGCCATAAGTTGCTCAATTACCTAAGATAAACATGCTAAAAAGTCAACACAAAGGTTGAGTAAAATTCATAAGTTTAAGTTAAATAGTTTGAATGCAAGTTCAATAGTGGGTTATGTTGTTATACACCCATAGTTTGTAATAATTACATGTATGTACAATTATCATAGAAAACATTATTATTGCCCTAAGCTCATGACACCGAAGCCTTGGGATAATCAATAATCACAAGTAATTTCCCCAACGGATTATTCAAATGATGTGCTATTGGTTACCGAAAGTATAGGTACACCAACGGGTAGTCCAGTCCCAAATAGATCTATTCACAGCATTCGCGCTTACTCTGAAAGTAATTAACGGTTCATGATAATAGGGTCTTAATGGCAAAAGTAGGGACTTAGGCAATAATGATCAGGATAGCATACAGAAAAATACTTGCATTCATGGTTTATAGCATGTATCCCCCTCGCGGGTTTATAAAACATTTAAAAGATTGAAATGCGAGGCTATGAACTCACCTTAACAGTACAGGGAAATCTGATTGATGACAAAAGTTTTTGAAATGAAAGTAACGGCTTCGTCACGCAACTTGGGGTAATATGTCAAGTCTTAGTTGATTGTTTATTTTTCAAAACTCTATGAAGTTTAACATTTGATTTATTAATTATGGAGATATTGTATCACTGTTTGGGCCATCATAATTCAGAGGTCATGTAGTAAACGTTTGAGGAGCCAGTACACTTTAAATCATAAATCCAGCAAACTCGTCAAAACGCATACTCAAATGAAACCCCTCACATGAAGCTCCCTAGTAACGTGATTCATTATAATTTTAAGTTTCTTCAAAAGCTAGTTGATGATAAATTACGTTAATTATATAACGTATTTGATTTATAAAGCGTCGATCGATGATTAATAACGATAAATATGTCAGGTTTTAATAAAATCAAGTTTTATATTATTTATATATATTTTTATAATTAATATATAAATATTATACTTCATATTTTTAAGTTTGAAAAAATGGCAATATATACCCTTGGTTTATAAACTTTTACAAGTTTAGTGCTTTATATATAAAGTATATACAATTTAAACCTTTATCTTTAAAACTTGGCAAGAATAGCCCTTGGAGTTATAACTTTAATATAATTATAGAAATGGCCCTTGTAGTTAATATTTTCCAAAAGTTATAATATATACCCCTTGCATGAAAATAATTTGAAAAACAAGTCCAAATTCCATGCAAGATTATTTTTAGGATTTCAAAAGAGATTTGTAGGTTATAGCTTATTACAATAAGCTAAAATAAGTTAGGATAAATAGCTTTTACAAGCTTATAGCTTTTTAAAAGAGATTACGAGCTTAAAATCACAAAATGGGTCGTTTAGGTTCAAATTCTTAATCCAACGGGTTTAAGCTTTTAACACTTGATAAAAAGTTTATAGAAATGACTAATAAGCTTATAAGAATAGCTTATTACAACAGCTTATGAGTTTTGCTTATAGAATTCAAGAAAATGACGTTTTAGGGTTTATTAGGGCATGAATGGTTTAGAAAATTCAAACACGCATGGTTTTTGATCCAAAGCTTTTTACAAGAGTTTTAACATGATCATAAGGAACTTATTAAGGATTCAAAATAGAAATTTAGCTTATGGAACGAGATTTAAGCTTACTTGAGCTCAAAGTGGGTCGAAAATGGAGTTTCGGGTTCGCACGCCTAGAAAACAACTTCAAGACCTTCTTTTCTTGATTCATTGGCTTCACTTCTGTTCTTGGGCTTCTCTTGATCCTCCTTGATCTGCTTAGAACTCCATTTGATAGTGAGTTATAAGTTTAAGAGGTGTGAGTTGAAGGAAATAAGGGATTTATAGGCTCGAATGAACTTGGGGACCAAGTTTGGTGTTTCAATTAGTTTCAAGGCTAGGATAGATGATTCATGGAAGCTAGTATGATGAGTGTTGTGAGTTAGAAGTGTAGAATTGCAAGGTGGAAGGTTTTGGAGGGGTTATGTGAGCCACGACTAGAGATGGGTGACAAGGAGGTGACTTGGTCAACTTGGTGGCCAAGGGAGGAAGAGGTGCTTGTAAGATTCTATATGACATGGTGGTGATGTCATGGAGGTGTTAGGATAGTAGTTTGGTTTTAAAATGGGTAAAAAGGGAGAAATAAGGTGGCGGGTTTGGTTTTTAGTTTGGGTTAGGGTTTTAGGTTTTCTAGCCGTGTACATTAGAGTGAAAAGAGAGGGAAATAACATTTAAATGTCATGCATAGAGGGCTTGTACCTTGTGCTTAAGTAGCTTATACGAAATCCTTGAGAAAAATGGTAGAAAATACTTATTTTGAATTCGTGCTTCATTTGCTTGTACATTGAGCTTTAAGGTGTTGTACATTATTTTAGAGGGAAAAGTATTTCAAATTTTATGCATAGATTACTTGTACACTTTCCTTGTTTGCTTGTACATTCATCTTATATGTATACATTACATATAGTTAGGGTTTTGATGTAAACGTTTAAAGCCTGTTTTGATATAATGTTGTTAAATAAATAACGTTTTTGGTAAAAATGATATTAGGGCATAGACTTGACATATTAGGGTGTTTACATGATATAAACATAGATATAAATGGCATAGGTAGGTTGCGTAAGCTCGTTAACTTTAGTTATGTAAACTACGTTACATAATGAAATAAAGCAAAAAATTTCCCTAACGTTTATCCCGTACTACGACGCTTATATTTTATACGTAAATAATTCTAAGTTATTTTTGCTTTTATAAAGTTTGGATTTGACATTATCATTTTATTGGGTAATTGCATTGCCGTGATTTTTAGTTTGTCTATTTGGTTATTAGCATTTAAGAAACGTCAGAAAATTAGTTTTGTATGCTCTGAGAGCGTTATGTATTGTCAGATTTTTGTATTTTTAGGGCAATTTCCCTGTGGTTTTGTAAAAACCGTTGTTTAAAGGTCGTGTTGTTTGCAAGTTTTCAGTTTTAAATTAAAGGTTTTAATAACTTAGATTTAGTTGGACGAATTAAAAATATTTCCGAAAGTGATAATTTGTATTTTAGACCGGATAATTAACGAGAATATACCGTTTTTGCCTTAACGTGCAAGGGATTGTTGAACAGGAGGGTTAAAGTAGCGCCAAAAGCTCAAAGTTTTATTTGATGTAAAATACAAACCATACTGCCTCCATTTTCTTTTCTTTACAAACTTGATTCTCTCCTCTCCCCTTCCTCATTGTGTATCGAATTACTCAACACACGCACCTAATTTATGTATTCAAAATTAATTTACTTGCATGCATTTAAATTATTTTTAACCATTTTAATCTTTGTTCACTCCTCCAAAAAGACCACTAAGAAACCTTACATGCAATGGAGTTTGGAAAATTGAATTTTTGGTCATGTTCTAGTGATTTGGTATATAAGGAAGTGTTTCTTATAGCTAGATTAGTGTTATATTAAAGTGTTTTGGTTTGAAAAGTTTGTTTGGTTGGTCTTTGTGGTTCGCCCGATCTTAAGGTCAAAGGAGAAGCCATAGTTGATCTTTGTTATAGCTTTGTAAGCTTCTAGTTATGTTTACTTGTTGCTTAATTAGATGATTATTACATGTATGTAATTGTAGCTAGATGATTCAAGTGCAAAATCGATTTGAAAGTCTTACAAGTATGGAAATATTATGTTTGATGGTTTGTACATGTTTTTAGGCTAGAGTTAAAATTTGGACTGGTTGGATTTTGCTAAAACTGAAGTTTTTGTATGATTGTGTTGATTTTTGTTGCATCCCAGAATGTTTGACTTAGTCATACGAGTCGAGAACATTTTGAAACTAATTAGGCATGATATGATCGAGTATGTTCTAGCTATGATCTCGATATAAATGGGTCTTGTAACTATTAAAAACAAACGTTTTACGGCCAAGTCAAGTTTGGTAAAATTTGGGGTAAAAAGTAAATTACGAAGTTTGGACCTTTTGAAGTCAAACATGCGTAAAACTTTTGGTATAACTTATAACGCAAGCAAAAGGCGTTCGTACTGTTAGTTAAATTAAGGATGAACTGCAAGTTTGGATATAATATATCCTTACTATCGGCACGCTTTCTAAAAATGGTAAACTGTTATAAAGAAACGATATAATATTGTCGAGGTGTCAAAGCGCAAGGTTTGCGTCGCTCTTGGAGATTTTAGTATATGAGTATATAGAGAGTGATGATATATATAATTATACTACTATATATATGTATATATATATATATGCAATATATGCAAGTATGCATTATATGAATTAATATACTATTAGTCACGCACCGCTATATATATGTATTATATAGGTCGCGGTTGAGACGTGAAGTTTATTGCACTTGTTGATTTGATTGTGATTGGAACATTGCTTAAGGTAAGTTCATAGCCTCGCTTTTGAACTATTTTAAGTGTTTTAAACCCGTGAGGGGGATACATGTTTGTTTTATAAATCGAACACATATGATTTATCGTATGCTGGACCCGATTACGAGATTGTTTCCACATAAGTTGCTATTGTCAAAGTCCCTTAATTCATGAACAGTTAATTGCCTTACGACGTAAACGCTAATGCATTAAATAGATCTATTGGGTTTGACAGCCCTGTTCGGGGATTGAATCCTTGTGACCACCCTGTCAAACGGACATTTTGTTATTAGATTTATAAAAAGGTATATAACAATAATACCTTACTTGGGGCACTTAAACATATGGAATACCATATGTACTGTTAACGTTCGGTGTCATGGGCTTAATGCACAAAAGAAAAGAAGTTGTTAAACATTGCATTTGTTGCATTGTTTACCTAAGAACTAATTATGTGTTCAAAATTATTACTCATTGATTATTTTAAACTCTATGAATTTCACTCAACTTTGTTGTTGACATTTTAAACATATTTTATCCCAGGTAATCAAGGCTTAAGGCAACGATGGCGTGGAGGTGTCGTGCGTGTGGTGATGGATTTTATGGAAAGACTACTTGTGTGTTCTGGTCTTTCAAAAACAATGTCTTATGTCATGTTTAAAAACAATGTCTTTTATTTGAAACAATTGTCTTTCAAATGTTGTATGGTTGTGGTTACGATTCTGTAGGGACCTAACGCACTTTAACTCTGAATAATTATGTAACACATGTTGTTTAAGCGTCTTATATAGGTCGTTTTCTATATTCGTGGTGATGGATGGTATTTTGTAACATCAACTTGCTAATTTCCGCTGCGCAATCCGATGCCCTTTTTGGGCGGGTGTTACAGAGTGGTATCAGAGCTTCGTTTATAGAGAACTAGGTTGTTTTTAAAACTCTAATTGTAATTGTTTTAGATGTCAAAGTGATATCAAGAGTCTAAGGTTATAAAGAAGTGGGTCGAGTCTTTTAGAAAACCTAAACTATAACGCTCTACAAGCATGCCAAGACTCCTCGTTGCCATTGGTTACATGTAAGTTATATTTATTAATTGCAATGTGTAAGTATATGTACGTACGTGTTATATGTATAATTGGTTAAATAATTTATTTGTATTTAACTATGCATCGTAATTGGATAAATTTACGCGTGTGTCGGATGTGTAAAGTGATTATACATTAGTGCATTTATGCATGTGTTGTATGCATAGAATGTCATGTGATTATATGATAACTATCATTATATATGTTTGAAATATAATTGAGATATATTCGGAGTAGAAAGGTCGTGAATTGTAAATTTTTACTCTTTGCGCTTTGATGTGAACTGTTATTTTGATAATAGTGTTTCAGCAATAATAAGAGGTGATACGCCATTAAGTAAGTATTATATGATATTTTCTAGATTATCATGGTGAATGAGATTCCTCCCAATCATGATGATGATGTACCTGTTGTTGAGCCGAATCAACACGATGATGTTGCTATTGTTCCCGAGCCTGTCTTACTGGATGAAGATGAGGACCAGAAAGAAGAAGAGTTTGAGGAAGAAGAAGATCCTCAAGAAGAAGAAGATGATATGGAAGTCGACATTGAGGAAGATGAGAATGAGCCTGAGTTGACATATCCTTATGAAGAGACGGATTCTCTTAACCCTCCGCCGCCTGTTTCTGATTCTGAGTCTGATGAAGAAATTAAGGTTAAGAATGAGACTGTTTCTGCTAGTGTCTATGAGATAGGTGAATCGTCAACTGTCGCTATTCCTAGAGAGAGTGGTGATAGTTTATTACCTGGTTTCATGAGGCGGGACATTGACTCTCTGTTTGGTCGGATTGTTAATCTTTCAAGACATATGTGTGGACGCGAAACGGCGCTTGCATTGGTCGAGAAGAAAGGAAAGGCGAAGGATAAGTTTTATGGAAAGTTAATTTTGGACTTGGGTAATGAAGTGCATTCTAGTGTGGAACAAGGGACGGCTGCAATGGAAAAGTTGGTTGAGAAACTCGGTAATGTTGAAGAAAAAGCTGAGTGTAATAAATTAAAGAAGGAACTTGAAGAAGCAAGGTTGAGCAACACATTCCTTCGTATGCAGAATGAACGAGTCAAGAGAGATCTCTATTGGACGAGAGTTCGAGCTCACGAGTTCCATTAGGAGATGATTCGTAGGGGATTTGTGTTTGAAGAAAGACTGAATGAAGCTATCGATGTTCCAGTCGAAGATGTGGAGATTTCATCACCAAAAGAGTCGTGAAGAGAAATCATCGTAGTAGTCTAGTTTCATTTGTAGTTTCTTTTGTTGTGTAATCACTAAACCGAGTCCTCATTTAGTAGAGTTAGTGTTATTGGTTGTAACGATTTGTATCATTTCATGAAACAATGCAACTATGTATTAACTCTTTGTGATGAAAAATGAATGACTATCTTTTGATTACCACTTGATGTAGTGGACTGTTGTTGTGACTGATTTATCATTGTACCATGTTATGAATGTATCATGTTATGAATGCTTATCAGATTGTTTTCTGTGTGACGTGACAGAATCATGCCTCCAAAGTCTGCACCTATGACTCAAGCTGCTTTGCGTCGAATGATCAAAGAAAGTGTTGATGCCGCTATTGCTGCTGAGCGGGAAAGGCAAGCGAAGGTCAGGAACGATGCTAGTGGATCTGGGCCAGTGAGAGGTCAAGACACTGCACCTGTTGTTCGTGAGTGCACTTTTGCTGGGTTTATGAAGTGCAATCCTATTGTCTTTCGTGGGATTGAAGGAGCTATTGAATTACGAAGATGGTTCGAGAAAACTGAGAGTGTTTTTGGAATCAGTGAATGTGTTGAGGGAAAGAAGGTTAAGTTTGTTGCTGCTACATTAGAAGGTCCGGCTTTAACTTGGTGGAATTCTAAGATTGCAACCTTAGGTTTGGAGACTATGAACCAAATGCCTTGGACTGAGATGAAGCAATTCATGACTGCTGAGTTTTGTCCGATAGAAGAAATCCAATGTATAGAGCACGAGTTGTGGAGCTTGAAGGTTAAGGAATATGACATCATTGCGTATACTCAAAGGTTCAATGAGCTTGCATTGATGTGTCTAAGAATGGTTGAACCAGAGAGAGTGAAAGTTGATGCCTATATCTGAGGTTTAATGGATAACATCAAGGGTGAAGTAACATCGTCTAAGCATGCTAATTTGAATGAAGCTATACGTATGGCTCATAAGCTGATGGAGTAGAAATCGCAAGCTAGAAATGAAAGAATTTTAGAAGGAAGGAAGCGAAAGTGGGAGAACCTTCAAAGTGGTAATAGTAGTGGTAAAGGCAATCAGAAGGATAACTCATGTCAGACTTTTCAGAATAACCAAAAGCAAGGTAATGCATGAGCCATGGTTACCGCTCCTACTGATGGGAAACTTCCTTTGTGTGAACGTTTTTTTACTCGTCATGTTGGTCCATGTATGATCAAGTGTCACAAGTGTGGAAAGGTTGGACACAAGTCGAGGTATTGGAAGGAGAAGAGTATTTCCACTGGTGCTAACGCTCAGCCAATTCTGACTTGTTATGATTGTGGTGAGCAAGGTCATACTAGGAACCGTTGTCCGAAGAAGGTTAAGCAAGAAGAAGTTGGAGAAGTTCGTAGTCGAGCTTATGATATCAAGAACGCTGAGCCGAAGGGTCCAAAAGTGGTTACTGGTACGTTTCTGCTAAATAACCACTATGCTTTTGTTTTATTTGATTCGAGTTCCGATAGGAGTTTTGTGAACACTAGATTTAGTTCATTACTCGATATCAAACCGATTAAAATAGAGGATAGTTATGAGGTAAAGTTAGCTAACGGAAGGGTAGTTAGTACGAATACTATTTTAAACGGTTGCATTTTGAATTTAGTGAACCATATTTTCGAAATCGATCTTATGCCGATTGAGCTTGGTACGTTCGATATCATAATCGGTATTGATTGGCTTGTCAAGCACGATGCCATTATCATCTGTGGTGAGAAAGTTGTTCGTATACCATATGGGAACAAGACATTGATAGTCAAAGGTGATAAAGGTGTGTCTCGACTAAAGGTCATATCTTGTATTAAGGCCCGTAAGTACGTCGAGCGAGGTTGTCATTTGTTTTTGGCACACATGACGGAGAAGAAGTTGAAGGAGAAGCGATTGGAAGACGTGCTTGTGATTTGTGACTTTCCTGAGGTGTTTCTTGAGGAGTTACCAGGACTACCATTGCCAAGACAAGTAGAGTTTTGAATCGATCTAGTGCCGGGAGCTGCACCTGTTGCACATGCACCGTATAGATTGGCATCGTCTGAGATGAAAGAATTGTCGATACAATTGCAAGAGTTGCTAGAGAAAGGATTTATTCGTCCGAGTTCATCGCCGTGGGGAGCACTGGTTTTGTTTGTGAAGAAGAAAGATGGATCTTTTAGGATGTGTATAGATTATCGCGAGTTGAACAAGTTGACTGTCAGGAATCGTTATCCTCTTCTAAGAATTGATGATTTATTGACCAACTGCAAGGTTTTAGCGTGTATTCTAAGATCGATCTGTGATCAGGATATCACCAGTTACGCATTAAAAGAAGAAGACATTCCGATTACTGCATTTAAAACTCGGTATGGTCACTTTTAGTTCCAAGTAATGCCGTTTGGATTGACTAATACACCTCCTGTGTTTATGGACTTGAAAAACCGAGTATGCAAGCCATATCTTGATAAGTTTGTTAGAGTGTTCATTGATGATATTTTGATTTATTCCAAGGACGAAAAAAAGCATGAGAAGCATTTGAAGATTATTTTGAAGCTACTTAAGAAGAAGAAGTTGTATGCCAAGTTTTCAAAGTGTGATTTTTGGCTAGATTTGGTACAATTTTTGGGTCATGTGATTGATCGTAGTGGTGTTCATGTTGATCTTGCAAAGGTCGAGGCCATTAAGAGTTGGGCTGCACTAAAGACGCCAACGGAGGTGAGACAATTTCTTGGTTTGGCTGGCTACTATCGAAGGTTTATTGAAGGTTTTTCTCTGATTTCTAAACCGCTGACTAAGCTGACTCATAAAAATAAGAAGTACGAACAGGGAAGTAAAGAAGAAAAAGCTTTTCAAATGTTAAAGCAAAAGTTGTGTAGTGTACCGATCTTAGCGTTGCCCGAGGGAACGAAAGGTTTCGTGGTGTATTGTGACGCATCTCTTAAAGGTTATGGAGCCGTGCTGATGCAAAAAGAGAAGGTGATAGCGTATGCATCTAGATAATTAAAGGTCCATGAAGAGAATTACACTACTCTCGATTTGGAGTTGGGAGCCATTTTTTCGCTCTTAGATTATTGAGACATTATTTGTATGGAACGAAAGGTGCGGTTTTCACCGATCACAAGAGCCTACAATATATTCTGAATCAGAAAGAGTTGAACATGAGACAAGGAAGGTGGATTGAGTTGCTGAGTGATTATGATTGCGAGATACGGTATCATCTTGGAAAAGCGAATGTTGTGGCTGACGCCTTAATTCAGAAGGAAAGGGATAAGCCATTACATGTTTGAGCTTTGATGATGACTGTTCACAATAATCTACCTAAGCAGATTTATGAAGCACAGAAGGAAGCAATGAAGAGAAAGAATGTGAAAGTAGAAAATTTAGGGAGATTAATAAAGCCAATATTCGAGTTTTGCCCCAATAGAACACGTTGTTTTGGGAATCGTGTTTGGTTACCGCGGTACAGTAGATTGCAAGATTTGGTTATGCATGAGTCGTATAATTCCAAGTATTCTATCCATCCGGGATCGGACAAGATGTATCAAGATTTAAAGCCATTGTATTGGTGGCCGGATATGAAAGCTGATATCGCTACGTATGTTAGTAAGTGTTTAACTTGTGCGAAGGTTAAGGCTGAGCATCAGAAACTGTTTGGATTGCTGCAACAACCTGAGATTCCAGTTTGGAAGTAGGAAAGAATTACTATGGATTTTGTGAGTGGTTTGCCGAGAACGCCAATTGGGTATGACACGATTTGGGTTATTGTCGACCGACTGAAAAAATTAGCTCATTTCTTACCAATGAAGAAAATGGATAGTATGGAGAAACTCACGCGACTATACTTGAAGGAAATTATGTGTAGGCATGGTGTACGAGATAGCCATTTATGTCTAATTTCTAGAGATCGCTTCAAAGAGCGTTAGGAACGAATTTGGATATGAGTACTGCTTACCGCCCTCAAACGGATGGTCAAAGTGAAAGAACAATACAAACGCTGGAAGATATGTTGCGTGCATGTGCGATTGACTTCGAAAGTAGTTGGGATCGCCATTTGCCATTGGTCGAGTTCTCGTACAACAATAGTTATCATGCAAGTATTAAGGTTTCGCTATATGAAGCTTTGTACGGAAGAAAATGTAGATCGCTTGTATGTTGGAGTGAGGTTGGGGATAGCCAACTCACTAGTCCAGAGTTGATCCGTGATACGACTGAGAATATTGCCCAGATTAAGAACCGTTTGTTAACTGCTCGTAGTAGCTAGAAGAGTTACGCGGATAAAAGACTTAAGCCATTAGAGTTTGAGGTTGATGATATGGTATTACTCAAGGTATCACCATGGAAGGGCGTTGTGCGTTTCGGAAAGCATAGAAAGTTAAGTCCACGTTACATTGGGCCATTCAAGATCTTGGCTAGAGTTGGTCTGGTGGCTTACACGTTGGAGTTTCCTGAAGAGTTGAAAGGGGTTCATAGTACTTTTCATGTTTTGAATCTCAAGAAGTGCTTAGCGGAAGATGATGTTGTTGTTCTGATAGAAGAGATCCAACTTGATGATAAGTTGCACATGATTGAGGAACCGGTAGAGGTTGTTGATAGAGAAGTTAAGCGACTGAAGCAAAGTTGGATACCTATCGTTAAAGTTCGTTGGAATTCGTAAAGAGGTCCAGAATTTACTTGGGTGGAGTGAGGTTGGGGATAGCCAACTCACCGGTCCAGAGTTGATCCGTGATACGACTGAGAAGATTTTCTAGATTAAGAACCGTTTGTTTACTGCTTGTAGTCACTAGAAGAGTTACGCGGCTAAAAGACTTAAGCCGTTAGAGTTTGAGGTTGGTGATATGGTATTACTCAAGTGTCGCCATGGAAGGGCGCTGTACATTTCAGAAAGAGCAGAAAGTTAAGTCCACGTTACATTGGGACATTCAAGATCTTGGCTAGAGTTGGTCCGGTGGCTTACACGTTGGAGTTGCCTGAAGAGTTGAAAGGGGTTCATAGTACTTTTCATGTTTTGAATCTCAAGAAGTGATTAGCGGAAGATGATGTTGTCGTTTCGATGGAAGAGATCCAACTTGATGATAAGTTGCACATGATTGAGGAACCGGTAGAGATTGTTGATAGAGAAGTTAAGCGACTGAAGCAAAGTCGGATACCTATCGTTAAAGTTCGTTGGAATTCGCAAAAAGGTCCAGAATTTACTTAGGAACGTTAGGATCAAATTAAGAAGTACCCTCATCTCTTTATATGTAAGGACGAAGCGAAGAAAGTAGATATGATGAGCTGAGTGCCAGGACGTCACTCCCTAAAGGTGGGGAGAATGTAATAACCTGAATTCCAGGTCAACATTTATCCTAAACTACGACGATTATATTTTATACGTAAATAATTAGAGTTTATGCTATATAAAGTTTGATGAGAATTATCATTTATTGGGTAATTTCATTCCGTGATTTGATTTCTATTTGTTTTTAGCATTTAAGAAAGTCAGAAAATTTATTTTTATGCTCCGAGAGCGTAAATATGTTATTTTTGTATTTTTAGGCGTTTCCTCGAGTTTTTGTAAAAACCGTGTTTAAAGGTCGTGTTTTGCAAGGTTTAACATTTTATTAAATGTTTTAAACTATATTTAGTGGGACGGAATTAAAAATATATACAAAAGTGATGACTCGTGTTTTAGTCGGCTAAGTAACAAAAATACAACCATTTTGTACTAGTTTTAAAAGAGATGGAGCATGGAGGGACTAATATTGCCAATTGATTAAACTTGTATTCTATAAATACCACACCACCACCATCATTTCATACTTTACAAATTTTTCATCTCTTTCTCTCTTCGCTTGTCTCCACGACCGGCCACCCAAACAAACACCCATTTCGGTTACTTTTTCTGACATGCAATTAAATCATTTACACCATATTAATCCTTGCATCAAGAGCTATGTTTCCCACTATTAAAACCTTACATGCACTAAGTATTGAAGAAGTTGGCTTTTTGGTCAATTTATATTGATTTCAAGCATAAGGGTGTGTTTCTAGTTGTTAGATTAGTGTTATATTGAAGTGGTTTGATTTGAAAAGATTGTTCGATTTGGTCTTTATGCTCGCTCGATTTCAAGTCAAAAGGGGAAGCCATAGTCAAGCTTTGTTCTAGCTTTGTGAGCACTTGTTTATGTTTAGATGTTGATTAATTAAGTGGTTATTGCATATATGTAATTATAGCTAAATGATTCAACTGCAAAATCGATTTGAAAGTATATCAAGTTTGAACATATGTTTAATAGTTTTGGTACATGTTTTTAGGCTAGTTAAACATGTTGGAATAGTTGGATTTTAGTAAAAATGAGTTTTGATATGACTCTATGTTGACTTTTGTTGACCAAAAAGTTTGACTTAGTCATAGCGTGTAGAGAAATTTTTAAAATCTAAATTAGGCTTTCAAATATGATAAAGGATTTTATAAGCTACGATTCGATATAAAATGGGTCGTGTAACTCTTAAAAATGAACGTTTTACGGCCAAGTCAAGTTTTGTCATTTTTGGGGTAAAAAGTCAACTACGAAGTTTGACTTTTGAAAGTCAAACTTGCGTAAATTTTGAATATAACTTATAACAAGCAAAGGGTTCGTAATGTTAGTTAAATTAAGATGAAATGCTAAGTTTGGATTATATTATCCTTACTTTCGGCAAACTTTTTAAAAATGGAAACTTTGTAAGAAACGTCATAACATTGATCGAGTGTGTCAAAGCGAAATGTTTTGCGTCGCACTTGGAGATTTTAGTATATGATTATATATACGGAATAGTGATATATATATATATATATATATATATATAAAATGCAAGTATGCATTATATGAATTAATAAACTATTAGTCACGCACCGCTATATATATGTATTATATAGGTCGCGGTTGAGACGTGAAGTTTAATGCGCTTGTTGATTTGATTATGATTGGATCATTGCTTAAGGTGAGTTCATAGCCTAGCTTTTGAACTATTTTAAATGTTTTAAACCCGCGAGGGGGATACATGTTTGTTTTATAAATCGAACACATATGATTTATGGTATGCTGGACCCGATTACGAGATTGTTTCCGCATAAGTTGATATTGTCGAAGTCCCATAATTCATGAACCTTCAATTGCCTTACGAGGTGAACGCTAATGCATTAAATAGATCTATTGGGTTTGACAACCTTGTCCGGGGTTTGAATCCTTGTGACCACCCTGTCAAACGGACATTTTGTTATTAGAATTATAAAAAGGTATATGACAATAATACCTTACTTGGGGCACTTAAACATATGAAATACCATATGTACAGTTAACGTTCAGTGTCATGAGCTTATTGCGTGAAAGAAAAGAAGTTGTTATACATTGAATTTGTTACATTGTTTACCCGAGAACTAATTATGTGTTTGTTTTGTTTCGTTAGAACTTATTCTGTTTCTTTTTTCTTTTGTCTGTTGGATCGATTTGTGTGTGTCTTTTTCTTGCTAGCTTCTTACTAGCATTTTTTAATAAAATTTCTAATTGCCGTTCAAAAAAAAAAATTATTACTCATTGATTATTTTAAACTTTATGAATTTCACTCAACTTTGTTGTTGACTTTGTAAACATGTTTTATCTCAGGTAACCAAGGCTGAAGGCAACGATGGCATGGAGGTGTCGTGCGTGTGGTGATGGATTTTATGGAAAGACTACTTGTGTGTTCCGATGTTTCAAAAACAATGCCTTATGTTATGTTTAAAAACAATGTCTTTTAGTTGAAACAATTGTCTTTCAAATGTTGTATAACGCACTTTAACTCTGAATAATTATGGAACACATGTTGTTTAAATGTCTTATTTAGGTCCTTTTCTATATTCGTGGTGATGGATGCTATTTAGTAACACCAACTTGCTAATTTTCGCTGCGCAATCCGATGCCCTTTTTGGGCGGGTGTTACAGTCTTTCAACCACATCGTTTTGTTGAGGCGTTTTTGCAATTGAGAATTGTTTCATAATACCTAACTTTTTATACTGAGCCTACAGTGTTGCATTCTTAAACTCAGTTCCATTGTCTATCCTAACCTTTTGTATTTGAACCTTAAAATTCAATTAGACTTGAGCAATGAACTTATTGATCATTTCAGGAGCCTCATCTTTTGTTCGATGAAAATATACATACATGTAGCGAGAATAGTCACCAACAATCACCAAAATATACCTCTTGCCATTGTTACTTTCTGCCCTCATTGGCCCGCATAAATCCATGTGAATCAATTCCAACTTGAAATGAGTACTAGGAACTAATTAAGGTGGACGAGTAGCTTTCTTGCTCTTTCCTTACTTGCATGCAGAACATAGATGATGCCTTTCGTATTTGAATTTTGAAAGTCCGTCAACCAGGTCTTGTTTGGTAAGGTGATTAATGCTACCAAAGTTTAATTGCGAGATTCTTTGATGCCATAACTATGATTTTATTGAAGTGGATTTGGACATTAGACAAATGGGATAAGAAGCTGCCTTATCTGAATTGGAGATCATATAAAAGTTTGATTCACAAGCACCCGTCAATAAATCATCTCCTTCCGGATTTCGAACATAACATGTCTAGGATCGAAAAGCAACTTCTAAATCATTGTCGCAAAATTGACCTACAGAAAAGAGATTGTGTCAAAGACCTTCAACATAATATACATGACAGATAGTGACATTACCATATACATAATCGCCATAGCATGTGATTGCTGCAAAGTAATCGTTTCCAATGGTGAATGTGCCCATGAATTTCTTACCAAAAATTTTTAGTAGTCTAAGATTCCTAGTCACGTGCTTTGAACAACCAATATTAACAATCCAAAGAACAATCTAGATCACCTGCATCACTCGGATTTTCATTAGCATTTAAGTACTTAGGGGACCAACCAACATTTGGTTATGTTTCATATCATTTTTTCCACTTCCTATAAGTGTTTATTTTTGTCCTCGTGTATTTTCTAAGTGAGATTTCTTGCACAAAAAATGAAATTAAGTTTGAAGCACTTGATTCCTTATGTTTCGCACTTATGGGAGAAACTATAGCAAACCTAGTTTTAGTAACTACGAGAGTAGTATCTAAATACTTAGATTTCGCAGTTCTAGGAGTAGTGAATAAGGCTCTTCTATCTTTTGAATTTACAGACAACTTATATTTTGCAAGACATTTATCATGACATGGGTTAAGCACATTTTGATCACAAGAAACATAAAATGCATCCTTCGCTTTGGTAGCATTTTTAACATCAACATTTGTTACAATCTTTTTGTTTTGAACAACATTATTTTTAGACGCAACATTTGTGTTTTATTTGTGCTAACATGAACTTCTACATCTTCTGAATGATTCTTAGTGTTTGATAAGACACTATTCTTGGACGAGGAGTTTCTACTCGACGGTCTTCTAACACTAGTAACATATTTTAGTCCTGTGGAAGTTAAAACACTCTTAGCTTCCTGTTTGTTTGCGATATTAACCTTTTACATTCCTTGTGCTATGACATTGGTATTCATATGAACCCGTTTTTTTGGTAGGTGAAGTTTGTAAAGTGATTGTTTTTGTCAAAACATGTTTCTCTTCGGGTTTCGGAATAAACTTTTTCTTTTGATGAATTTGTTTATTAATTGGTGTAACACAAAGAAGTTTATCGGAAACTGAAGGTTTGTCAAACTTAGTATTTACAGACTTACCTTTTACAACAGTTTTTAATTTGGCTTTCAATTCAGAGATTGTTATCAAAAGATCTTGATTCTGTGCCCTTACATCCCCATATGCATATGTAGTTTGATTAACACTCTAAATCAATTCATTAATTTCCTTTTAGAACTGAGTCCGTGTCCTTTTGATTGAATCAAAAAGTTTTTGGTAATCCAATTTGATATTTCCGCGCTCTTTAAGAAAAGATTGTACTTGAAATTCCAAAAACAAGTTCTTATTCTCAAGCTTCTACAATTTTTATACCCACGAGGTTACACGAAGATTTTTCAAAGAAGATTCACAATTTGTTCTTTCTTTTTTATCAATACGTTGTTTTTGACATCTTTGAAAATTATTTTCAAGAATCTTTATTCATTTTAGCAAATTCTCTTGACATTAATGGATTCTCTCTTGACTGTCTCAATCTCATTGTTTATATCATCATTCATAGAATCCAAACATATCAACACACTTTTTAACATCATGCTTGAGTGTTGCTTCCAAGAGTTGATCATTTAAAATCTCATTTTGTTTCCATGTTGCATCAAGATCACTTTCCATTGATTCAAAAACATCCGTCATTGCTTTTACTTCTTTTGGAAACTCTTTTTGAATAGTTTTGAAAGCCGTATGCAAGTAATAAAGAATCAAGGTCACCTCGTTATAATAAAATTCATTTTGAAGTCTTTCCTCTCGACTTGCAAAGAAGATGTTTTTTGGTGTAGATTTTATTTTTAAACGAGTTTACAACTTTTTGATTTGATTTCCCTACTTGTGAAAATGTGTTTTCAGTTTACTTGAACTTGGCATTGTTACAGGAGGTGAACTTGATGTACTTGCACTAGAAGGAGTTTTAGAAGTTATAAAAACAGATGAAAAATAGTTTTGTTCAGCAGATAGTTCTACTTGTGGAACACAAGTTTCATAAAGATTGTTTAGTTTCCCATTGGACAAAATTTTTTTTTTCTCAATAGCAATTGGATCTTTCAATTTATTTTCCATTTTAATTTAACTCTTGGTTACATCCGTAAGTATTTTGTCAGTGTCACAAACATTCACATGCACTTTGGAACTATGACGATATGAAACATCATCCAACTTAGTATTCTTAGAAATTGCTTGCTTGAGTGTATAAGGAGTTTCACACCCCAAACCATGTTTCAACTGTGGGTCATAAACCAACAAGGTTTTGGTCCAAGCATAAACAATGCTTGCACAGAGTTACACATTTTATAACCACATTTTCATTCTTTTTAAGCTTAGCTTCCAAATTTAAAACATCATCGAGATACTTATCTTCATTTGCATTGAGCTTACGTTTCAAAGAAGTTTGTGTAGTTTTTAGTTCTAAAACCTATTTTCTTTGTTCTGAAACACTCAGTTGCAAGTCATCTTTTTCTTTTTCTAAAGCTCTAATTTTATCCCTATCTAGAATAAATTGATTTTGAAGTTCAGTTTCAAGGCGTTTTGCTCAACGATCAGCCTCAATGAATTCTTTATGAAAATTGGTTTTGGTTGCATTGTTTGTTTCAAAAACCCGAATCCTTTCCTTATATTTCTCAAGCTGCTTAGTTAACTCAACATATTGTTGTTTAACCTTTTGAGCAAGTATTCGTTGCTTCTCAGCTTCCTTGTAAGCATTTCTAGCTAATTGTTCCAATTCATTATCATGTGAATCATGAACATTTTTATCGTGTTTAACACTTCTACTATTAACTTCCATATTTTGATCATCAAATAAGATATTGCTATTGAATTGATCATTACCAATTGTAGAGTTAATTTTAGGTTGCTCATGATATAATTATGCATGATTATTGTTGGAGAATAATGAATTCATGTAGCTTGTTGATGGTGTTTGTACCTCATTGATGAATGCAGAATCATATATTGGCCCTTCATCAGAATCAATGTTTGTTGGTTGAATTCTGGCCATCATGCATATGTTCGCACTCAATTCCTCTATCTCTTCCATTTGAGCAGCATCAACAATGAGAAAATCATTTTGTTCATTGGAAAGAAAAACTCCAACTTCATCCTTCTTGGCAAGAAACATTTGTTCTATGAGGTACTTGGAATCCCAAACTCTTAGCTTTGGATAATTACGAGCATAGTGACCTTTCTCACTACAATTGTAGCACTAAACATGTTTAACATTCCCTGTAGAGTAAGTTTGAAGAGTTCTTTGTATATTTCTAGTCTCTTTCCGAACAATGCTACTAATGTGTCGTCGTATAGGTTGTTATTTTGGTTATCAAGTTTTCCTATTTATATTTTGCCGACTTTACCTAAAACAACACTTTAACGGGCAGTGTACCCGATTAGGTGTAGCTTCGTGTTGGGAATAAAAGACTTCTTGATGTTGTTTGATTTAATGTTGCTAGTACAAAGTTAATGTTGCTAGTGAAACTGCTTAAAGTTAATGTTGCTAGTGAAACTGCTGAAGAGTTAATACTTATTATGGAAAGAACTAATAAGTATTAAGTATTACAAGAGACAATTAATGCTGATGAGGAGTTTCAATGTTTATTATGGAAAGCATTAAAGAGTATAAAGAGACCATTAATGTTGATGAGGAGTTACAATGTTTATTATGGAAAGCATTAAATAGTATTAAGAGACAGTTAATGCTGATAAAGAGTTACAATGTTTATTATGGAAAGCATTATACTTAGGAGAGTATTAATATATTGTAACCTACTAGGACTCCTTGGTCTATAAAAGGAGGTCCTAGGGTGTAGAGAAAATATATCACTCTCTACATCCATTATATACACACGTCTCATATACACATCTCATTCTTAGCAGTCATATTCATAGCTTCAAGGTTGTTTGTAACCCTGTCACTAGTTAGATTGATCGTATTAATATTGGGGCTTTAAAGTTTAGTTTATATCTTGTGTTACTATTTCATTAGTATTCTTCTTATTGCTCTTAGTCTAGATTTCGCATAGACTTTGAGATATCTCACAAAGTTTCTACTATAGTAGTTTTAGATTTATCCAAGATTACTATCCTTTGTTCAAGCTAAAAATAGATCAAGATCTATTCATTGGGATCAACAAGTGGTATCAGAGCAGGTTGAGAAACTCTAAATAAGAAGAACACATTTTCTACACTCAAGATCTATTTGTCAAAGAAGAGATGACTTATACATCTTCAAGATCCTCAAGTTCTTCAAATTCCAATTCTAAGGTACATACTTATTCTACAGAATGTTTACAATCATATGAAACTCTTCAAAAACAGTATGATGAACATCGTGAAATTCTTAATAAAGCTAATATAGAAATAATAGCTTATCAATTAGGCTTAGAATCATTAGAATCTAGAATAGTTGTTCATCAAAAGAATGAAGCTGTTTATGAAGAAAGCATTGAGTTCTTAAAATACGATGTAAAGGTAAGAGATCTTTCTATCAAAGAGCTTAAAAATTAGTTAGAAAAGGTGTTAAAAGAAAAAGATGATTTAAAACTTAAGTTAGAAAAGTTTGAAACATCATCTAAGAACCTAACTAAACTGATAAATAGTCAAGTGAGTGCTAACAATAAATCTGGTGTTGGATTTGACTGTCAAGTGAATGAGAATGAATTGCTTGTGAATAAAAGTGAGATGGTTGATAATGTGTTTGATAATGTTTTTGAAAGTGCATTTGATAGTAGTGTGAATGAGACTGAAGAAAATGATAATCAAGCAAATAATAGATATAAAACAGGTGTAGGGTACCATGCAATTCCTCCTCCCTATACTGGGAACTTCATGCCCCCAAGACCTGACTTACCTTTTGCTGGATTAGATGACTCTGTGTTTAAGCCTACAATGAGTGAAACAATTACTAGTTTTCCTAAATCTGAAACAAGTGCATCTAAGACTAGTAAGAATAGTGTAGAACAACCTATAACTGTTAGGACTAGTGCTTCTCTCATTAAAGAGTAGGAGTCTGATAGTGATGATGAGTATGTGATTAGACAAAGTAAACCTAGTTATGCTAAGATCAATTTTGTTAAATCTGATAAGCATGTAAAAACTCCTAGGGAATCTGTAAATCAAAAGGAGAATGATGGGCAAAACATATATAGACAAGCAGAAAACCCTAGGAAAAATAGTTAAAAACCCTGAGGTAATAAAAGAAACTAGAATAATTTGATGACTCAAAAATTAGGTAATAATTTTGAGTTTAAAAATAAAGCTTGCTATGTATGTGGAAGTTTTGAACACCTGCAGTATACCTGTAAACACATGAGACATGTTAATGATCAAAAACAGGTTAAACCAGTGTGGAAAAACTCAAAGAGGGTGAATCACCAGAACTTTGGTAGATTGTCTTACCCCAATCCAAAAAATAACATAGTTCCACAAGCAGTATTAACAAAGTCAGTATCACTTAATACTGCTAGACCAGTTAATACTGCTCAACCTAGAACAACAATGAATGATGTTATGCCAAAAACATACTCTAATTATAAAGAATATTCATCTGTTAAAAGACCCTTTAACAAGAAAACAACAAATTACAATAGATATTTCAACAAAAGAATTAATATTGTTAAGGGTACAAGGGTTAATACTGCTAGGCCAAAAGCAGTGGTTAATGCTGTTAAAGCCTCAGCATGTTGGGTTTGGAAACCAAAACATGAAGTATTAGACCATGTTTCCAAATCCAATAGTGCATCAAAGACCCTGACAAGATATGCTTATGTTGATGCACTAGGCAGATTCAAGTCTATAATGGCTTGGGTCTTTAAAAGACTCTAATATTCTTATCTAGTATGCAGGGCAATCCATAAATGGAGTGTGATAATTATGAATTGTTATGGTTTGTGGACTAATTTTTTTTTGCAGAAAAATTGAAGTTGATGTCATTCATATTTTCCTTTGAAGTCACTACTGCTAAAGGTGCAAATAGCAGTTATCATTACTATGGTTTACAGTAGTCTGAATCTACAAGGTTTGTTAATGGCTTTCAATACCATGTACATGTTGCAAGGTTTCTGATCACAAAATGATTTACAATATTGGACCAGTTTCAAAGGATTTGTGGATAATATTGTTAGAACATGTAATGATAGAAGAAGATACAATAGTCTATTGGAGTCTGATGCGTACTGATGTTATGGTTATCACATCAAATCATTCTGGTTGGTTGTGGTTTGGCAACAAGAAGGATAAGATTAGAAGTAGCAGGTGTGCTTTACAGCAGGTTATGGTTTTGGATTTGTTTTGTGGATGCTACAACATGTATTGAAATTGTTTATGGAAGTTTAGATTAATACTGCTGCTACCTTTACCTTACAACTGCTCGTTTTATTCACTTAGTGCTACTTGTAATAAGAACAGTAGTAACAAGAGTTTATACTGTTGGGTTCTTCTTGTTAAAAAGCAGTTTCTACTATTGGACTTAAACATGGGTCTGTGACAACACATGAAGACATGTTTCAATTTATGATGAAAAAGGTTAGACTGCGTTTTGTTTTGAGATAACAAAAAGAGATGGAAGCAATCTGCTAAGTTATCTTTTGAGAGAGAGACGAACAGAGAAGATGGGGGTAGATGAATCTTATGAAGAGATAAGACTGCGTGTTGATATAAGTGAGTAGGGTTAAGTGTTTAACCTATTTGATATATACCAAATTTCTATGGGCCACGAAAACACAGGTTTTCTTATCAAAAATGACAATTGGGCCGAGTAATAACAGTTTGTGCTGCTCATTTAATGCTATAGCAGTGATTCGTGATGTGTTTTGGTCGAATAGCAGGTTATGCTATGATGTGTTTTGGAGGTTTTATTATGTTTCGTGGTACAGGGAAGGAAAGTGATTCGTGAATTTAGGTATTCTTTAATATGAAATCCCTAACTTTTAGGGATTATATATTGACCCTAAAATAACTTCGTATATATTTGACATGGTCTTTAAAGCTTCTGATTTTATGGGCTGCTAATGATGGTAAAATTTAGTACTGCTCGGGTTGATTTTGTGCAGTTACTACTGCTAGGCTTTGTGTTTGTAAGTTAGTGCTGCCAGTGAGTGTTACTACTGCCAGGGTAAAAGGAGTTAGTTGATACTGGTTGCATTGTCCGATTTCTGACATTACATGTTTTGGTTCTCGGATTGAATAGAAGATCTCGGACAGAAAAGAACAAAGATTCAAACTTAAAAAAAGTTAAAAGGCTATGGAATTTAATGTTCAAAGTGGTTATGGAAATTTGGATTTTTTTTTTAATTTTTTTTATATCTAAGTTTATATGAATTGACGGTTTAAATCAGAAAGATAATAACTATCTGATTCACTTTTACCGTTCTATTATTAGCAATACTCATAGTGAGGTAGCCTGCTTTGAGGTGTCCGATAATGAGAACAAGCAAGCATGGTGAATCTAATACATCTGTACTAGAAAGATCATACGCTTTAAGCTGGAAACCTGTCAAGGAGGTTCTTTTAATGAATATATCCATCACATGTACTGTACGTGTACTGTTTAACGGTCCTCACGGAACCGAAGGTTAATGTAACCGAACTCAAGATGCATGACAAAGCCAAATTTATTTTTTATTGCTAACTGTTTTATTTCATGATTCATATAAAAATGGAGATGGAAAATGTTGCAGTCACATTCCAGTAGAGTCAATTCATTACCACATGCTTATGCTAAAATTTCCAAATGACCCAAAAACGTAGGAAAACCAAAAGAGGTCGGAACACTAAGATACCTCAGTCTGGTGGTTCCCCTAAAAAGGTTGGTGATGAGGTTGTCTATAAGGAATAGGACGACAGTTTGGAAAGGGTTGCCACTACTACTACTAGCTTAGATGCAGAGCAGGTCAGTGGTAATATATATAAGACCCAATCCAAGGCAACACTTAATGAACCATGTCCTCAGGGAACTAGTTCAGGTAGTGGACCCAGGCGCTAAGAAACCATGGGGGGTACAATGGCCCAAACTCGGTTTAAGAATGTACCTGTTCCAATGATTCACCTCTCCTAGGAGTTAACACACCCGGAAGTGATGAGGACAGATTGAAACTCAATGAATTGATGAATCTTTGTACAAAATTCTCAAAAAGGGTTCTTAAGAAGAAAAAGTCAAGAACTCTAAGGTTGAAAAGATTGTTCAAAGTTGGCACAACTAGATGAAGATAGTTTAGGTGAGGATCTATCCAAACAAGGGAGGATTGATGATGCATATGCAGAGGTTACCTTAGTTGATGAAACTTCAAATGATGCTGACAAAAAGATGTTTGATGTAAAAGACTGCAAGCATAAGAACAACAAGATTACAAAGGAGCAACAGGTGGATGATGACAAAGAAACAGATTAAGAAGTGAAAAAGTGTTTGGATACATCCTCCTGGTGATCAAGAAGCTTTCATTGAAGAAACTTGATGATTAACAAGATGAATATCAAGTTTAGGGGAGGATTGTTGGGAATAAAAGACTTCTTGATGTTGTTTGAATTAATGTTGCTAGTACAAAGTTAATGTTGCTAGTCAAACTGCTCAAAGTTAATGTTGCTAGTGAAATTGCTAAAGAGTTAATGCTTATTATGGAAAGCATTAATAAGTATTAAGTATTACAAGAGACAACTAATGTTGATGAGGAGTTTCAATGTTTATTATGGAAAGCATTAAAGAGTATTAAGAGACAATTAATGTTGATGAGGAGTTACAATGTTTATTATGGAAAGTATTAAAGAGTAATAAGAGACAGTTAATGCCGATGAAGAGTTACAATGTTTATCATGGAAATCATTAAAAGTATTGATTTATAATACTTAGGAGAGTATTAATTGTATTGTAACCTACTAGGACTCCTTGGTCTATAAAAAAGGTCCTAGGGTGTAAAGAAAATATATCACTCTCCACATCCATTATATATACACGTCTCATATACACATCTCATTCTTAGCAGTCATATTTATAGCTTCAAGGTTGTTTGTTACCCTATCACTAGTTAGAGTGATCGTATTAATATTGAGGCTTTAAAGTTTGGTTTATATTTTGTGTTACTATTTCATTAGTATTCTTCTTATTGCTCTTAGTCCAGATTCTGCATAGACTTTGAGATATCTCACAAAGTTTCTACTCTAGTAGTTTTGGATTTATCCAGGATTACTATCCTTTGTTCAAGCTAAAAGGAGATCAAGATTTATTCATTGGGATCAACACTTCGTGGTAAGTAGGGTGTCGATCACTAAGAGCGAGAACTAATTCTTAAGTTAATCAGTATTTTAGTTATCTAAGTTAATCCTAAGTTATTCTATTCTAATGTTAAACATATGCTAAGCCTAAGTTAATCCTAATTGTAACAGATAAAATGGGGGAGGGTTTCGGTCTGAGAGACTGGCACGGGTTTTGTGGGTTACTAAAACCTATTAACTTTACTCTAAACCCAAAAGAACAAATAAAAAGAAGATAGAGGAGCAGTGCAAGCCTAAGGCAGGGAAATTGTGTTAACCATGATTAATCCAGTAAAATGCGGGTTTGTTTATTAGTGCAATGACTATCTTATTGTTGTCTGATGTATCTAATCCTGTCACAATTAGGGTTGTGGTTGGTTATAATCCAACTTAGAAGTTTAGTGATAGTGATCTCAGTTGATGACTAGCTCACGGAGACTTTACTAACTCATTGCTTAACGGCTCTTTATATACTGGTAGTCCACTTGTCCTCATCCATCCTTAATGAATCAGAATGTTATATGTTGATCCTAGGTCACCTGCTAGTCCAACTTGTTCACTAAACCTTAAGGGTAAGATAGCACGTTATTTGTGATCCTATTGTTCCAGCGATATAAATTGCTATATGGATAGCTATCCTGGTATCTAGCTAACGCGCTATTTGTATTCCTAGACCCAGTTGAATTATAGTTCGCATACATAAGTACATAAACGAGTATAAATTGATAAACACAAGCTAACACGCAAGCAAATAAGAGGCAATCGATATAAACAAACCAAACGTTAAATCTTCATAAACATGGATAATACCTAAAGGTATTAGCCGATAACCATTGTAATTAGTAGCTTGAAAAAAAACCAAAAACACAGTTTTAGTGTAAACTGCCACTTTCTTTGGTCTTTTTCTAGCCTATTTCTTTTCTTGGTTTGCTTAATTTTTGCTTTTATGTGCTTATTAGTGTCCAAACTCAATCTGTTTTCACTTTTTATCTTTTTCCTCTTTGTTTATTTGGTCATAAATTTAAGCTTAAAGTGTCTAGAATCCTTCTAAACTGCCCTTTTCTGAGCCTTTTGCCTTTAAGTTTTTCAGTGCTTTTCCAGCTTATTTTCTTACTCATTATTAGTCATCAGTGCTTATTAGGATTAAGTATAAGTCTGTTTCCAGTTTTCTTGCTTTTCTTGTTTCTTATTTAATCTTAAAAAGCCAAACAGTTTAAGCTTTTGGTCACTTAGTTTAAAAAAACCAAAACTGTCACTTTAATAAGCTCATTTCTAGCTTAATTTTAGCTTTTAGAAAAAGTTGTTTTACAAAAAGTTCTTATTTTAGTGCTAAAAGGTTTTTCCAAAAAGAAAAATTTCAAAAAAAACGTTGGGAGTATAGGGAAGCCCCAGGCTCGAGCCTGAGACCTCAACCTTAACCCACAACGCCTAAACACACACCTCCACTACCAACTACCCTTGGGTCCTTTTCGTTTAATACTCCACGCTATTTATCTTTTATACATTTTTTAGCCATATTAGCTTTCAGCCTTATTTTGCTTATTTTTAGCTTATTCCAATAAGCTGTGAGGCCCTATTTATTTTTCCTAGGATTAGCTTAGTTAAAAGTATTTTTCCTGAATTTTTCAGATTTTTATGAATTAGTTTAATATTTTTTATAATATTTTTAGATTAGAACTGTTTTTAATTCATAAAAAATTAAATAAAAGTCAAAAAAATATAATTCTTTTTTCTAAAATTATTTTTAATCATTTAGGACTTTTAGAAATTAAATTTGCATTTCTAGGGTTAAAATTTGATAATTTAGGTTTTTAAGGCTCGGTTTAGGATTCCCGTTAACGTTTTTAGTTTAAGTCTTTAATTGCTTTAATTGTTGCTTTCCTTTATTTGTTTTTACATATTTTTAGTAGAAATAGAATCCAAATCAATCTTGAACTATTCAAATCACGCGATCACGAACTTAATCGCGATTCTCAATTCACGCCTCGTTGGGAAACCACCCGGAAGGTTTTGAACTTTAATTTGGTTAAAAGTGATTTTCTTAACACCCTTCGGAATACTTCTTATACTATTTGGTATTGGATATTTTAGTTATATATATATACTATTATATTTGAATCAGTGACAAACACATATACACATTCGTAACGACGGATTAAGACGAACAGTTATATAGGGTATGGATATTCTAATTCTTTCTCATATAGTAATAAACCAACAAGGCGAACAAAACCACATATACATGGCCGTAATGACGGAATAGACATGCATGATTGCAAACATCCTCATTCGAGTAAAACCTAAGGATATGAATTAGGAAAGGAAAATAATTGTTGTTAAATAAAAATATAGCAAATAGATATAGTCCTAGGCATGATATAGCTAGTTACTTTCATGACCATCCCTTGATAAAGACACAAATTGGTATACTAACTCATGTTCCTAACACGGAACAATCAACGCTTTTGAAGACATAAATCAGACTCAAAAAATATCTCGATCAATAGATCAATGAAAACAACCTATGTTGGCGCTCCTATAATGGTCAACTCCCAATAATCCCAATTACAACTTCTAGTGGTCACATTCACCACTTTATACATACTTTTACATAGTTGGTTTATATTACGTACCAACTCTAATACAACAATACTCTACAAACATCTTTTTTTTATTTTTTTTATTTTTATGAATTTTTTTAAACAAACCTAAGAACTGAATATGAAAATAATGTGTAGAATTTCACCATTTCATGACTACGATAGATCTGGATTCTATTTATGATAATAATAATGAAGTAGTAAAAATACACGAGCGAACTACTACTTTTACGTTCCCGTTGCATTGTGCAATTTCCCGATCTAACCAAAGATAGAAAATGACACATGACACAGGAAATACATACTTTACACAAAAGCAACTAGCAGTCGATTAAGGACATAATCTAATAGGGTAGGCTAAGGCGTAGAGGTGTAACAAAATATTTGGGGTTTAATCCTAAAGGAATGGCTTTGCGGGGTTTTCTAGGGGTATCTTACTCTTAAAATAACAGTAAACAAAGAGTTTATATGGGGTTAACTAACCAGTGTAGTTAGTTAAAATCACATGTAAAGGCTTTTTGGTGTAAACTTAGAAATTTACCAGTTTAGGAAAGTCACTCAATCTATTAAATATAGTACTTATTATTAAGGTCTCGAATAGATATACCAAGCCAAGTTCTAAAGTTTACTATAGTCACCGGCACACTCATAATTTTGTTGAATTTGGGTAAACATTTGGAAACGGATAAGGCTAAATCCTCACAATTATCTATCAAGGGTTATGTGTGCAAGGTCATGTGGATAATAAATTTAAGCATATTAATGTGAAAACAGGGACAAGTAAGCATTCTAATTCTCCTCCCCCCACTTGAGATATACCACGACCTTGTTGTGTGAAATTAAAAAAAGGAAATATAAAGAATTAGAACGGGAAACTCCCCTGAGAGTTGCTCGGTATGATCCTCCATGTTGCGTTTATGAGCGAGATTGTGTGTGCAAGAGCGTCTAAATTCTGGCATGTACAACATGCACATAGTAATTCCAGATAATAAGCATACCACTAATTACGTTACATTACTCAGCAAGTTCCTGCATCAATAAATAAGAAAACAATGCGATACTATCTCGGTTGTATCCGTTTGGTTAGAAAATAAAATCCTAGAAAGCGTACAGGAAATCGATAAGCCATATGGTATGCGGCGGATACGCCGTATCGAAACATGTGTTAAAAACCTTAATTACGAGTCAGATTAACGGATACGCTGTATTCGTTTAACGTATACGCCGTATAGAAAATCTGACAGAAAATTTTTTAAATGCAGAAAATAATGACAGACTCGATAAAAAAGTAAAAACAGTCGGGTTGTCTCCCGGAAAGCACTTTTCTTTCATCTTGTATTTAGGTTAGACTTTTTTCTTCAGGGTCTTTTACTCCATCTCATGCACGGAGATGTGCCTGCATGTGAGCCATTTTCCGTTTTCGCATTTCAGATATATTCGGGTCTTAAATTTAAGACTCCTTTGTAAAAACTTTTAAGCTTTTGGTCCAGATGTGAGATTCCATTCAGCTTGTCATCAACACTTACCTTCGGCAATGATGGGATATTGTTGCATCTTTTGTCAGTGAAGTGTTTAAACTTTAGGTGTGACCCCACCACTTGGTAAGTTACACTTTCATCTCCATTGCGGATGGTTATCATTCCATCAAACCTTCTAGCTTCCACATAAATTGCCTTGCAAAAAGGTTCTCCAACTATAACTTCTCCTATTCCTTGATCACGGTAAATATTTATATTTTCCACAACTGCAAAGTCAGTCATAACAGAGAAGTTTCCAATAAAGTTAGGTATGTCCCTAATGGTTCCAAGCAAATTTCTTCCCTTATATCTGATTTTGTCTTTCATAATTGAGTTATAGAACTTTTTAGACATCAGGTTAAAGGGAAATATGAGGAAAAAATTAGCATTTAAATGTTCAAAGCCTATCATACATGGAAATTTTAAGTTGTAAGCGTAATCGGCACAGATTCTCTTATCAAAGTCACAATAACTAGGATATCTATCAATTTTGTTGACCGCAATATCTTTACTCCTATTTTTGGCTACATTAATCACTTGTCCTTCATGGATAGGTGGGTCTAAATCATTGATTTGATCTCTCCTAAGCTCTACGGACGTGTTCATATTTTTTAATTCAATAAAGTCCTCTAAGCTAGGGTCTTGTGATATATTTATCATCAAAGTTTCTCCTATAAGCCTAGCTTCTAAATCAAGTTCCATTCTTTCCCTTAAGCTTAGGACATAGACCATCTTAATCAAACTAGTAGTAGGTTTAATACTTTAAATGTAACGTTTTCATTTCCCACCCTTAGTGTAATTTCTCTTTCAAAGACATCTTAGCATGGGCAGTAGACAAAAATGGTCTTTCGAGGATCAAGGGTACATTAATGTCCTTGGGCATATCTAGAACTACGAAGTCTATGGGGAAAACAAACTTACCAATTCCTACTAAAACATTATCTGCTACACCCTTGGGATATTTTATTGTTATATCGGCCATTTCAACGGTTACTTTAGTTGGGGCTAGGTCTCCTAAACCTAAATTGTTTAAGATAGTTAGGGGCATAACACCAACACTAGCTCCTAAGTTAGCTAAGGCCTTCTTAAAACAAACATTATTAATATAGCAAGGCAAGGTAAAACTCCTTGGGTATTTTTCCTTTTGAGGTAGAGGATCTTCACTCGTTGACCTTTTGACTTTATCTTCCATTCTTCGTCCATCCACAAATATTCCATTAGTAGCAGAGTTTAATACATTTACCACTTTACAATAATCATCAGTTAATCGACTTGGAAAAGGAATAGTCGATTGATTCGGATTTGAAGTGTTCATTCTATTCTGGTTGTCCAATATGGCGTATCATGTCCCTCTGATACGGCGTATCGATGTCGTGTCAGTTTCAATAGCAGTCGAGATCTAATTGACATGATATCTTAGGTTAGTTTTGGTTGAGCCAGGTAGACTTCCAGATCCCCTCTTGTGCAGTACCTTTCTCATTTGCCTGATTTGAATTTCTAAAGCTTTGATCGAGGCTCCTTGGTTCTGAATAGTGGCATCGGTTAAAGATCGGATCTCCTTGATCAAGATTGAATTTTTGTCATGTCTCTTAACAGATTCAGCCATAATATTGTTCATAGATTCTTCAAACATTTGTCTTCGTTCTTGATATGAAGGGTTTTCGTTATCTATTTTGTAGAATCCCGGGGCAACTGCTCTAAATCTTCCTCTTGGAAGGAATGGTACACCATACTACATGTAGAAAGATTCCTCAAATGCTTTTACCTCCTCTTTTAATGGACAATCTTTAGTGTAGTGAGGTCCTTTGCATGATTCACATCCTACTTGAGTAGTAAAACTTTTTCCTTCTCCTTTTTAATTTCCCTACCAAAGTTGTTCAATTGAGCTTGAATAGCATTAAGCCCATCAGAAGTCTTAGTACTTCTCATCCTAGTAGACGTTTCATTGTGCCATTTTTGAGAATGGTCAGCCATTTCTTGTATGGCTTTTTATGCATCAGCGGCATTCATAGATGGTATGGCACCTTTGGAATCAAGAATTTGCCTAGTAGGTACATCTAGTCCTTTGTAAAACAAGATCACTTTCTGCATGTTAGTCAAATAATGTTAGGGGCACCTTTACAGCAACTCCTTGAATCGTTCCTAAGCTTGATAAAGAGTCTCGTCGGGATCTTGTTGAAAGTTGTTGATTGCCTCTATCTTTTTAGCGGTTCAGGCAGGTGACAGTATTTGCTTAAGAATTTCTTCTTAAGAGTTTATGATAATGCCTTAATTATATATGTTTTCGGTGGCGTTATTTATATATATTTTAGCATTTCTCGTGAAATTTTGATACTTAATTGTATGAAATACTTACATGTTTACTTGAAGACATCCCGAGCTTAAATAAAGCAAAAATCAAGTACTTATACACTTCAAAAACAAGATACAAGAAAAAGTTCAAGTCTCAAGTTGAAGAGTGCAATTGTGCGCCGCACTTACCAATTATGGACCGCACTTACCTATTGTACGCCGCACTTAAAGCCTGGTCAAAATAGTGCATTTATACCTCAAGTACGCCGCACAAATAAATTTGTATGCCGCAGTTCCCATTCAGCTATGAAGAATAAATGAAGTCATTATATACTAGCGCATTAACACCTTAAGTGCGCCGCACAAAGTACTTTGTGCGCCGCACTTCTACCAGAAATTCAGCCTATAAATAGAGCCAAATTCTTACACATTACATATCATCAATCCATTTTCACTAATAACAATCCAAAAGCATTCCATTCCATTCCTACATCACACAATTCATCCATCACTCTTCCATACATTCCATAATCATCCAACATCATCAATAACACCATAAACCTTTGAAGATTAAAGATCAAACAACCAAGAACGAAGAAGAACATCATCTTAGTTTATTGAAATTATGGAAATTCATATTGAATCATCCTATGTTATGAACTCCGTAGTCATGAGAGGCTGTTTCTCTCATGACTACTCGGTGAAGTTATGATAATGAATAAGTGTTTGGTATGATCGTGATCTCATTAATCTCAAGCTTATGTTGCAATCCTGTTATGTCCTATCTTGTCGGTGTTGCTTATCAAGCTGGATTATATACTCATATCGGTATAAGTCGAAAGACCCGTTATGATTTATATGGTTTTAAAGATTTGTCTATGGTCTTTATCGTCTGTGTCGAGAAATCTACTTTCGTAAATTGATAAACAAAATAAGCTTTGATATAATAGTGATTGGATCATTTGAGTGACACATTTGGTGTGGCCAACTAAATATAAGTCTTAAGTTAATTAAGTTAATTTGTGAAAATGTTTTCTTACGAGTAATCCTTTTTATAAGTTAAGGTTACATCTTTGAGGTCTTAATCATTACCACTACTTACGAATTATTTTTAACTATCCGAGTAGTCATCTTTATTATCATTTGGTGAAACAAAATTATTTTCAAAATTGTTAAAGGTTATTTTCTTTCTAATTATTTGAACACAACACAAATTCCTATGGACGACCTGGTCTTACCTAAAAAAGATTATACTACATACATGGGTTATACTTTTACCTATGTGTTTCTATCTAATAACCAGTATCTTTTATCATTATAAATTTAAAGCTTTTGAAACACATCAGTTTCCCAAGTATCTATTGAAATAGATGGTTCATTTCTTAGCCAATGACTTGCAGCTCTAGTAAGTGACATAGGAAAAATTCAAAGCATAATTTGATCATGAGTAACTTCAGGTATGTGAAATAGATCAACGGTCTCAAGTAAATTTTCAATATGCTCGTTAGCATCTTCATTATCTAATCCACTAAAAGTGTTGTCTCGCAATTCCTTGAGAAATTGACCCTTCAACTTGAAGCGGGCCTTTTCATCGATCTTAGGCCTAGGGATTCCCGATCTATAATCTTCTCGGCTTTTGGTCATGTATTCCTCCATAGTTGGTCCTGCCATTGTCTTTGTTTTTTCTACTTTAAACTGATCTTCGTAATCAAAAAATAAGTTGGATTCCAGTGAATCCAAACGATCAAGACTCCGTGTCCTGATGAGCTTCCTTGATGACTGAAAAATTTGTTCAGGATTGTCGTAAGGTGTAATGAGCTTCTTGGTAGACCTCCTAGTCATGTGCTACCTAAAACAAGGGTAAAAATATCAGTAGGATATGCTCCGAAGAAAGGAAATACATAAAACAAATCATGAAAAACAAAAACAAAAAATTACGTACTACTGTTGTATCAGATGATCGATACATCGTATTCAATTTATTGAATATGCCGTATAGATCGGTTGAACAGGATACGTTGTATCTTCTTTGAAAGGTGATACGCCATATCCAAATTTGTTAGGATTCGCCGTATCGGTTAATCGATCAGAATAGTGTAAAAAAACAAATTACAATGCAAAATTAAAATTAAACACACAATTATGAAAATTATACAATGCAAACTAAAATAAATTGAAAATACTAATAAAAAATAATTAAAATTACACTCCTCGGCAGTGGCACAAATAACTTGATGTGTCGTCGTGTGGGTTGTTTTTTTGGTTATCAAGTTTTACTATTTATATTTTGCCGACTTTACCTAAAACAAAACTTAACGGCCAGTGTACCCAATCGGGTGTAGATTCGTGGTAAGTAGGGTGTCGATCACTAAGAGCGAGAACTAATTCTTAGGTCTATCAGTATTATAGTTATCTAAGTTAATCCTAAGTTATTCTATTCTAATGTTAAAACTATGCTAAACCTAAGTTAATCCTAATTCTAACGGCTAAAAGGGAGGGTTTTCAGTCTGAGAGACTGGCACAGGTTTTGTTGGTGCCTTAAACCTATTTAATTTACTCTAAACCAAAAAGAACAAATAAATAAAAGATAGAGGAGTGATGCAAGCCTATGGTAGGAAACTGTATTAACCATGATTAATCTGGTAAAACACATATTTGTTTATTAGTGCAATGACTGTCTTATTGTTTTCCGATGTATAAATCCTGTCACAATTAAGGTCGTAGTCGGTTATAATCCATCGTAGAAGTTAAACGATGGTGATCTCAGTTGACGACTAGCTCATCGAGACTTTACTAACTTTTTGCTTAACGGCTCTTTATATACTGGTAGTCCACTTGTCCTCATCCATCCTTATTGAATTAGAACGTTATTTGTTGATCCTAGGTCACCTGCTAGTCCAACTTGTTCACTAAACCTTAAGGGTAAGATAGCACGTTATTTGTGATCCTATTATTCCAGCAATATAAACTGCTATATGGAGAGCTATCTCGATATCTAGCTAACGCTCTATTTGTATTCCTAGACCTAGTTGAATGATAGTTCACATATATAAGAACATAAATTAGTGTGAATTGATAAACACAAGCCAATACACAAGCAAATAAGAGGCAATCAATATAAACAAACCAAACGTTAAATCTTCATAAACATTACAAATGTCATAGATGAACAATTAAGGTAAACTAAACAAATATTTGAGCGATACCAAAAACAAAACGCTTATTTAGAGTATGAGAAAATTACACGGTGTTTCCTTTGTGATTTGAGAGCTTTCCTTGACCTTTCTACTATTCTTTCCTTCTAAAATTTGTCTTCTAATATTAGGTTTTCGTCAATATTTTTAAGCACACCCTAAAGTCGTATTTAGGGTTTTTGTATTTATAGCTTCTGGAATTAGGTCGATACGCCATATCCGTTGAGGACGATACGGTATATTGGAGTTTCCTTGGAGTAGGGACTATGCTTGTCATCTTCAAGAATGTTCTTCGAGTATATCATCATGAATACGGCGTATGGTGTATTCTGGATACGGCGTATAGATGATTATGTCTTTGTGGTTTCTTGTAAAGTTTAACACAGATATGCTGTATCTTCTTGATGGATACGACGTATTAATGTAGAACTTGTTGGTTCTTGTTCGTTGACCAAAGATTCATATATGGCTTATAGGATGTTGTGTATACGTCATATGTTTCAAAGTCAGGCAATGGTCTTTTGTTTCGTTAAAGTCATGGATACGTCATATAGGTTGTGACTAATACGATGTATTGAATGTCAGATCAGTAGACTTTCTTGAACTCTTCGTTTTAGCTCCAAAATGTGTGCCTTTTAGCTAATCTTCACCAAGTGCTCCATAATTACTACAAATGACTAATATAACAGATTAAGTACCAATTCATGCACTAATTATATCAAATGGGTTTCATGTAATAAATGGTGCAATAAATATGACATTATTTGATGTCATCAGCTACCTTCAGCAGATTCTTCTTGAACATTATACGTTCGTCTTGCAATTCTACCATCATTTCCAACATTTCTGCTTTGAATATTCACTCTGTCAGCTTGTACAACTGCTTGATTTTTTTATGTTTGAAGATGAGCGAATTTGGTTGTTTGTTGGAGTAGAATAATGCTGAGTAATTATATGAGCTAGTAGCATCATTACAGAAGTGAGAAGATCTTCTGGATTATTTTGAAATGTATCCCTTTCGTAATCATCATCATAATCTACCACAGAAGGAGGATGTGTGACATAATAAGCTGGTGAGATCGAGAAGAAGAAGAACTTGTGTGCGCAACTAATGCAAGAGGATCATGAGTCTTTTTCAACTTTTTTGCTCTAGAAGCAATAACAAGTTTCTCATATTGCTGAAGATAATCAAACAACTCATCATGCGGGTCTTTTGTTAAATTCTTTTCCAACCGAACATTGGTAGCATACTTGTACCATTCAGGTTGTAAGTAATTAAGGAATTTAGTGTTGATGGTGACATTTGGAAGTTTAATTTTGTTTCATTTCAAATCATTCATAAGCTGTGAAAAGAGATGATAGACTGACACAAGTGATTCTCCAGGTTCAGCAGTGGATTGATCAAACTCATTTATAAATCATGTTTCTATGTCAACCTCAGACAATTGAGTTTCCTGCATTTTGCGTTTGACCTGAAGCCACATTTCTTTTGCAGTTTGACATGAATCCACAGAATTGTAGATATCATTTGGTATGGAGATAAGAATAAAATTAATTTCTTCGATATCAACCTCATATTGTTTTAAATTATCACCCATAAGATCATCTTTAGTTTCAAGTCTTTATGGCTAATTTGGACCAGGTTGAATCTATTTAAACACATATGGGCCAATGTCAATAGAATGATTAAGAAACTTTCGTGTGTCTCTCTTTTTGTTGAGATAACATCTTAATCGACTTGCCCATGGTATGTAACTTCCTCTTTCAAGCATTGGAGGACGAGTCTCAGATCCGACATCGACAAGCGATTGTTGATGTGCACTTGAAGTCGACATGTTTTGTGACTTAATAAATGGATCTTTGTAGACGAAAAACAATTCTACTTGTGACTTAAAATGAATTAAGTACGGTTAATAACAACATCGGTGCTTGTGATTATGATTTGTCTTATTCAACTTGTTTTTATCAAAAATGCCAATTTGAATGAAAATCTACTGTATCAAAATTGAGTGGAATATCAAATATGGCCACACGTTGTCCATGGATTTCAATACCGAAAATACCACAACTCTAAGTATCAAAATTACACAATGTGAAATATTCCAACGTTTCACAATCCCAATGATTAGGTGTCTTTTTATACACTTTTTTGGGGTTATTTAACCCCCTAAATCATGCAAATATGCCCAAAATACGTGCTTAATCATTTGTTTCATGTTTTTAGCATTTAGGAAGCTCTTAGAGGATATACACATGACCTAGACTCATTTAGGGAAGACACATGACAATATTGCAACTTTACATAAAGTGGTTTCAAGAATAGGCTTATAGAGCTTAGAGACGGTGTCAGAAATCCTAGTGACACTGTTTAAATATACAAGATATGGCGTCAAGACTTTTGTGAAGGTGTCAGAACGTAACCACCTCAAAGAAACCTAAACAAGATTGGGTGAAGCGATGGCATCAGAAACCTTGCGACGCCATCACGATTAAATTTATATAACTACAAACCTTGTTTTAGGGTTTTTAGTATGCAATGTTTGGGAGACGAACCCTAATTATTATAGTTCGAGTATAGTAGCTCTTAGGCTGATTTTAGGGTATCAAAACCCTATTGTATTAGCTTTTAATCTATGTTTTAATCAAGTGAAATTCATTTATCCTTAATCATTCAATACATCTATGTGTTGTGTGATTGATTCTTAATATTCTCTTCTATTTAATATGCTAGGCTAGATCCACTAGTGTTTACTTATTGTTGCATGAAACTTAGATTGTTGATCCTTTTAATATTGCTTCTTGTGATGGATGTGCGCATTAGGATCTAAAAAACTAGCTTCTATTGAATGCGAAGAAAATCTAGGGAAACGCGAGTATGTAGAAAGGATACCATCGGTAAAAGTCTTCATACTATCTTACCCCTAATATGGTTGATCCCTCTTATGTGTTTTAAATGCATGTAATGTACTCTTAGGGGCTTTGTAATAGTCTTCATACTACCTTACCTATGTATTGCCTTAACTAAATATTACATAGACGGTGGATTCGTATAATCTGTTCATGACCTAGAAAATACTTACACAGATTATCACAAGTGTGACAAAGCAATAGAAATAGGAAAAAGAACTAAGGAGTAGTGCATGATTAAGTAAATACATTCGTTTACCATATATGGGTTCACCAAAGTAGTTTAGTTTAATTATTTAAATCAAAACCCACCTCTAAAACCAGAATTTTACATGCTTTCTATAAAATACAAAAATATAAAAAATTCTTCTCTCAACCCCTTAGATCTGTTTTAGATTTAGTTCGAACCTTCAGAAGCTATTCCCATAGAGAATGATAACAACCTTTCGAGTCCTTTCTATACTACACTCCAAAGATTAGGTATTCTGCGTAGAGGATTGTAAAACTCTTTGCGAGATCACAAGACCCGCACCAAGTTTTTGGTGCCTATGCGTAGGGAATAGTATAGGATCGGACTCTATTTAGCTTAGATCTACTTGCTAGATTAGTTTCTAGTGAGATTTAAATTTCTATCAATTAGCTCTCTCATAGTCTATCTGTTTCATTGTGTTATTTGTTTTCTAAATCTTTTTTGTTGACCTCTATGGAAAATGAAGGTACTATCCGTACCTTAGGAGATTATTCGAGACCTAGCCAAGAGGGCTATCGAAACATCATTGAGCTCCCCGATGGGAATAATGTTGTGTCTCTGCGATCCGACACCATCTGGTTGGTGCAAAATGGATTCTCTTTCCACGGACTTCGGTCCGAGGATCCAAACCAACATCTTGAAATTTTCCTAAAACTTGTGGACTCACTTGACCTTGATGTTCCAAATAGGGAAAGGATGCGCGTTAATTTCAATTTTCCCTTCGCGATCAAGCTAGCAATTGGCTTGATTGTCTTCCAGCAGGATCCATCTCTACTTAGGAGGATCTTACTACTCGTTTCTTACTCAATTCTTTACACCGAGAAGGACTTCTAAACTTCGAAATGACATCTTGATGTTCCAACAACATTAGGGAGAATCTCTATCTGAAGCATGGACTCGTTTCAAAGACTTAATCCAAAAAGTCTCACGTCATGGCATCGATATTTGGCTCCAAGTCCAAATATTTTATGACCATGTAAATTCCACCATAAGGCGAACCATCGATCAAGCGGCTGGTGGTAAGCTACGTGACAAGAACGCCGAAGAATCATGGGCATTATTAGAGGAGCTCACCCTCTATGACAGCAAAAGTTGGAACGACCCAAGATACTTCGCTAAATCGGTCAAGGCAATCTCTTTGCCTCAAGATGTCCTGAGTACATCCCATTGTCATCTCATTGAGCTCGGAAATCAAGTCCAACGCTTGATGGAAGCTCATCTTGCTCCTAAGCCACCCATTCAAGTAAACAAAATCACTTCTTCATGTAAGATTTATAGTGGTCTCTACGACACTCAATATTGCATGAAAAATTCTGAGCAAGCTTTTTTTGATTATGTATCCTCGTGTACAGACGAAGCGGGAGGCAAGTGGTACACTTTTAAACCCGAGCAAAACAACCTTGGTGAAACCTATAGTCCGTCATGGAAAAGTCACCCAAACCATAGGTAGAGGCAACCTCAAATTCTCAAAATAATTTTTCAAACATACCTAATTGTTTTCAGCCTAACAGTTCATTCCAGAACTGCCCTTTAATAACCTCTAAAATTTTAATAATCAATCAAATCTCGAAGAATTGTGTTTAATTTTATGGCATCTCAAGACGCTAGATTATCTATGTTTGACCCTGATTTCAAACAACAATAGAGCGAGATGACTAGTAAAATTGACACATTCTTGAAGGCCATCAATGATCGAATGACAGGAGCACTCCCAAGGGATACGGTTAAGAACTTTAAACTGAATATTAACTCTACATCTTTAGTTTTATCTGCTCATTCCTACCCAACAGATGATCCCCAAAGCTCATACTGTCCCCTTAATTCGATCAATGCCATTAAGACATGTTCCAAACAAACAAACAATCTTCAAAGAGACCAACTGCAAACAGTCATCAAAATTGGAACACCAAAACCAAAATAACCCAAAAAATCTTTAGATTACGAATTCAAGGATTTGCACCTTAACTTATTGGTTTTTGACATTCTAGCTCATGCTTCAATGTATAATGTAATTCTGGATTAATATGTGGATAGTTTAGAGTTAGGAAAAAATGGGTCCGCATTCGTTCAAGGCAAAAAGCCTAAGAAAATGAAGGATCCCATACTATTCACCTTGCCTTGTAGACTAAGGGACTCCAAGCCTTTTGACACCTTAGCTAATTTAGGGTCTTGTGTGAATTTAATCCCATTATACCTCTTCAAAAAGCTTAATATTGGATTACTATAAGAGACCGACCACGTCTTTAGATTAGCAGATGGAACTAAATCTTACCCCGTATGAATTGTCAAAAATCTAGAAGTCCACATAGGAAGGTTAAAGCTCTTAGATGACTTCTATCTCATAGACATGAACAAAGACCAGCTACCTCGCTACTCGTAGGGAGAGGATTCTTAGCAACTGCTAATGCCGTAATAGACCGTAAAAAGCCAAAATAGCAGTATGAGAAGGAGCTACTAGGTCAATATTTAGAGTTAAAGAAACCGACGTAGAAGAAGAAGAGGTTCCTTATTAGACCACCTTAGGAAAACGAGATTCTTATGCACCATGACCTAGTACATATGGAATAGGTGCCTGAACCCCTTACTATGCTAAGAAGGACTTCACAGATTACCATTTGCCCAGCGAATTGGAAATTGCTAGAGATGCCTAGCTTAACCCATTTAAGGATGTCCTATTATATAGAAGGATGGTAGAATTCTTCAGAGTTATACAAATAAATCTTAAGGGAAATATGTGGGAATCGGAAGTGTTGATTAATAATTTGATAGATTGGAATAAGCCACCAAAGGAAGGAGATGGAGCGTGGCATGCTAAAATTAGAAGATGGATATGAAGTCACTAAAACATTCTAATCAATTCCCAGCACTAGAAAATTGTCGAAGAGAATCCAAATGAGATCATCGACTTGGATCATTTTCATGATCCCTATGAGTGTGACTCCGAGTCTAGCTAAAAGACTCTCTAATAAACAAAAGCTCTTGTTAAGAGGCAACCCAATCTTTTATTTTCCCGCATTTAGAAGTGTCTTGTGTCTTATGTTTGTTTGAGTCATATGTTTGTGCTAACAATTTTCATGGTATATGCAGTATTTTTCTAGGAAATAACTAATAGAAATTGTGTGCAGACATTTTTCCAAGAAAACGAATGTGAAATTTTTACAGTGTGTGGAGACGGCGTCAGGATTTTTCCAAATGGCGTCACATCTCCAGCACAGTGAAAATTTGAATTTTTTATTATTTTTGAAAAATTAATTTTGCAGAATCTTCATTATTTGTAATTTTTCTAACACTTGCTAAAAACACTATTTTATTTATCACATTCATCCTATCTTTATTGCTTTCGTAATGTCAAAACCCTAATTCACATAGTTGTATATGCCGATTTTACACTGTGTATAGTTGCTTTTTGTCTTTGATTTGCAGGTTATATTTGATAAGAAGAAGCTTTGGAGTTCTTAGGAGTTTCATATGGATGATTCTTAGATGACGATTTAGCCAGCTTATCACTTATTTCTTCTTCATTATTGAGGAAAGAGGGGAGTACTTATTTCTTTTCCCCTTTTCTTTTTCTTTATTTGTTTATTTGGGTGCTTTTAAGAACATTGGGGACAATGTTCAATTTAAGTGTAGGGGGAAAACAAGCTTTAGAAACTATTCATTCAATTCTAATTTGCTTTCTCTTTAAAATGATGTGTAATATATTGAAACATAGCTTAAACCAAATTTATTTTTTTATAGCACACGTCAATGAAAACCAAGTATTATTAGCATCTCACGGATAGAAATTATATGAATAGGACAAAAACCATACCACTTAAAAAAATTCCACCCCAAAATATGAGGTTCGCCTTTACATTTTTAGGAATTCAGGTATCCATTTTTGATACCTATGATAGTGTTATCCCAATAAGCTAAGATCCAAACACAACTAATAAGCTAACCAATAAGCACTATGAAACTCAATAAGCTAGTAAAACCACACAGACCATAATGAAAAAGAGAAAGAAAAGTAGAGAGAGAAACTAGAGAGAGAAATATTAGATTGAGAGAAAAGAGTGGAAGGTTTACACATACAAATGAAACCTACACACTCTCCATGTATGGAGAGGGTTCTATATATAGTCCTTGAAACCCTAGTGGCATATAGACTATTGATCATGGGTCGGGCTTGGCTTGTGTTGGGCTTTAGCCCGATACATGGACAATATAAGCTTAAAGTCCAAGCCCGTTAAACCCGACTAGCCTATTATAACATATTTACGAAAGACCGAGATTCCTTGTTTGACTCATAATAAATGAGGTTAACAATCTCCCCCGAAGCGAGGTCTTGACCTGCGTGTCTTTGATTGACTTAGAATTATGAGACTAACAGTCTCTCCTGAAGCTTGATGTCTTCTTTGATCTCCTTGACGTTGACGTTCTTGAGTCTTGGTTTTGGTCTTTATCTTTATTGTAATGGCTTTGTTCATTCATGCTTTTGTGATCTTGAGCTTGAGCTTTCGTCTTTTAACTTTGAGTTCTTGAGATCTTAATCTTGCATCATATCCTTGACTTGAATCATCTTGATTTGACTTTCTTGATCATCTTGTGCTCTTGACTGACATACTCATTGATAACGCCTAAATTATGCATGTTTTCGGCGGCATTATTTATTTATATTTAATCATTTCTCGTGAGCTTTTGGTTCTCTTTAGCACAAAATATGAGCAGGTTTAGTACTAGAAGACATCTCAAGAAACAAAGCTCAAGTGTTTACACATATTAGAGATCAAGATACAAGAAAAGAATAAAGTCTCAAGCTGAAAAGCCTACAAGTACGCCACACTTATCAAAAGTACACCGCACTTCCTCTCAACACTACAAGTACACCACACTTTGTCAATGTGCGCCGCACTTCTCTACAAAAATAGAAGCATTAAAAGCTCAGTCAAACAAACGCATTAATACCCTAAGTTTGCCGCACAAATTAGATTGTGCGCCGCACTTCCTATCCAACTGAGAAAGAATTAAATGAAGGATTAAATGCTGGTGCATTAACACCTAAAATGCGCCGCACTTCTGCCCGAAAATCAACCTATAAATAGAGCCAAAATTCTCACACATTTCATTCATCCCTCATTCATCCATCAAATACTCTCTAAACCTATGAACAATAAACACCCCATCTCTTGAAGATACACGATCAAACAACAAGAACGAAGACGAATATCATTATAGTCTATTAGAATAATGGAAATTCACGTTGAATTATCTGATGTTATGAACACCATAGCTACGAGAGGCTAAATATCTCATGATTACTCGGCGATGTTATGATAATGAATAAGTGTTTGGTATGATCTTGATATCGTTAATCTCAAGCTTATGTTGCAACCCTGTTACATTTTATCTTTCCAGTTTTGCTTATCAACTTAGATTATATCATCATATTGGTATAGGTAGAAAGACCCGATATGATCTATATGGTTTTAAAGATTTGTCTATGATCTTTATCTTTCGTATCAAGAAATCCACCTTCGTAATTAATAAACAAAATAAGTTTATGATTTAATAGTTACCGGATCATTTGAGTGACACATATGGTCTAGTGAACTAAATATAAGTCTTGAGTTAATTGATTTAGTTTGTAAAAATGTTTTCGGATGAGAAATCTTTTTTATAAATTAAATTGTTCCATCTTTTAGGTCATAATCATTACTATCACTTATTACTTATTTTCAACTATCCGAGTAGTCATCTTTATTATCACTTGGTCAAATTACTTTCAAAACTGTTAAAGTTTATCTTCTTTCTGATTATACGAACACTACGCAAATCCCTTGGGATGACCTGTACTTACCTAAAATATTATACTACAAACGAGGGTTATACTTTTACCCGTGCGTTTCCATATAATAATCCGGTATTTTCAGTCGTTATAAATTTAAAGCTTTCGAAACACATCAAAGTTTTTGGCGCCGCTGCTGGGATTTCAAAGATGTTCTATAATCAACTCCAGAAAAATAATTCAATCGCCGTACAGTTTTTTGGAAAACTAATCCTTAACCCAAAAAGGTTTACTTTTCCTTTGGATGCATACACGTGCTTCCAATCCTGAACTTGTTGAACCCTTTCCTGAACTTGAACGTACTCTGAATCGAAGACTTCATAGACAACACAGAAGAGTTCCATACAAACAAAGAAATGATCCACCTCAACACCCGAGAGTTATCTATCCACTAATTTCTGACATCAACTATTTTCGACACTTTATCGAATTTCTAAACCGTGATAAAATGGATGACGAACCAATGTGGGCCGCTAACTGTGTAGTTGCTCCAACTCCCGATTCCGTAATCACTCTTCCTGCAACTACTAATGAATTTGCTATTAAAGGTAACCATTTGACCCTTGTTAAAGGAAACCAATTTGATGTTAGAATTAAAACCGATCCTCACAAACCCATTTACGAATTCCTCAGAATTTGTGATATGTTCAAATATCGAGATACCAAAAATGAAGCTGTTCGCTTAATGATGTTTCCCTTATCACTCACTGGAGATGCAAAAACTTGGCTGGACGAACTTGCCGAAGGAACAATTGAAAACTGGAACGAACTTCGTACACTCTTAATAAGCCGATTCTTTCCCCCTGCCTTATTCGATAGACTCTTAGGAGAAATAAGAGCTTTTTCCCAGCATGAAAACGAAACTCTAACTGATGCTTGGCTACGCATGAAGGAAATGCTCAAAAACTGTCATGGACACAATCTATCCAAAGGTGGTATAATCAAAATCTTCTATCACGGCCTAAACGAAGCTACCCAAAAAGCTCTCAATGCTGCAGCCGGTGGTATATTCCTTTACAAAACTCCGAATCAAGCTTATCAACTCCTGGAAGACAAAGTCTTACTCAAGCTTGATTGGGCTAAAGATCAAAAATCAAAACCGATTAAAAGAACTGTCACTTTTGCCGATAAAGTCCCTAGTAATACCGACACTGACAAAATTATGGCTCGAATGGATGCTATGACCATAAAGATAGATGCTCAATACAAAGAACTTAAATATCATCCAAAACAATCAACTCCCGATCGAAATGATGACGACATACCCATGTCCCGAGAAGAGGAAGAAAAATTCATGCAAACTTTTTGTACTGAGACAATTATCGATCAAACACAGATGATAAACCATATGATCTTCAATGACAATTCAATGATTTCATGAAATCATAACAATCTACCAATGCTTTTGTCAAAGAAACATTCATGGATCTTAAAACTCAACTAGAAACAGTGGTCAAGAACACTCAAGCCTCAATTCAGAACCTCGAAACAAGATTCGATGGACTTGCTGAAAAACAACCTGGTCGACCATCTAAAAACAACTCCAAACCATATCAACCACCGCAAGCTCAGAATGGCCATGTAAATGTTGTATTTACACGAAGTGGTAAATCCTATGTTTCACCCATCAACCCAGACAATCAACAAAATGACATTGAAACTCCTGTCAATTTTGATAGTGACGATGAAGACAATGAACCCGTACCTCAACCAAAGCCTCAAAATCCTATTAAAAAAACTCCAATACCAAAACCATACAAACCAAAAATTCCATATCCTCAATGTCTAAGAAAAGAAAAAATGAATGCCCAAATGGAAAATTCCTAGATATAATCCGTACTATCCGAATCAACGTACCTTTAGTCGACGTCCTAGCCGAAATGCCTAACTATGGGAAATTTCTCAAAGAACTAATAAGCAACAAGGAAAAGATCGAACAAATTTATGCCGCTTTCTTAAGCGATGAAAGCTCAGCAATGATCCAAAATAGAGTCTCGCCCAAACTTGGAGATCTAGGAAGTTTCCTAATTCCATGTAACTTTAATAAAGCCTACTCTTGCAATGCTTTGGCCGACCTTGGTGCCAGTATTAACCTTATATCATATTCCTTATATGTAAAACTCTCTCTCGAAACTCTTAAACCTACCAAAATGAGCGTAAGATTGGCCGACAGATCATTCCAATACCCTGTTGAGATAGCTAAAAATATGCTCGTTGAAGTTGGAAAATTTACCTTTCCTACTGATTTTGTTATTCTCGAAATGGAGGAAGATAGAAAATTCCCTTAATTTTAGGACGACCCTTTCTTCACACCGCTGATGCAATAATTTGAGTTAAACAAAAACAACTAACTCTTGGAGTTGGAGCTGAGCGAATGATTTTTAATATAGACTCCGCGATGAAACATTGTTACTCAAATGATGATACATGCTTTAGTATCGATGTGATCGATGAAATTTTAGAAGAAGATTTTGATGCTTTACTCGATGAAGGAAGTCAAATACTACATTCAATCGAAGGAACCATTCTCGATGAAAAACTCTTTACCGAATTCGATGAATTCATAGCAATGACTACCGATGAAAATTCTAAAAGCGAAACTGAAGAAGAAACTAAATTTGAGAAAATCACAATCAACACGGATTACAAAATCAAGACATATCTTGAAGAACCTCCTACGGATCTAGAACTTAAACCTCTACCTGATAATTTGGAATATGTAATTTGGAAGAACCCTCTTTTCTCCCTGTAATCATATCATCTCAACTTTCCGCCGAGAATAAAAGTAAACTCGTATCTATTCTTAAGAAACATAAAGAAGCATTTTCTGGGAAAACAACAGACATTCTTGGTATGTGCCCATCATTTTGCAGGCACAAGATACAACTTTTGGATGACAAGAAGCTAGTTGTTCAAAAACAAAGAAGATTGAATCCAAACATGCAAGAAGTTGTCAAAAAAGAAATCATAAAACTCTTGGATACCGGTATTATTTATCTAATTTCCGATAGTCCTTGGGTTAGTCTGATTCACGGTGTACCAAAGAAATATGGTATTACAATAGTCGCAAATGAAAATGATGAAATTATCCCAACAAGAACCATTACAGGTTGGCAAATTTGTATCGATTATCGTAAACTGAATGAAGCAACCGCTAAAGATCACTTCCCCTTGTCGTTTATGGATCAAATGCTAGAAAGACTCGCAGGAAATAAATACGTCTGTTTCCTCGATGGTTTTTCTGGATACTTTCAAATACAGATCGATCCTATGGACCAAGAAAAAACAACATTCACCTGCCCCTTCGGAACATACGCCTACCGATGGATGCCTTTCGGATTATGTAATTCCCCAGCTACTTTTCAGAGATGCATGTTGGCCATCTTTCATGACATGATAGAAGAATTAGTCGAAGTATTCATGGACGACTTTTTTGTCTTTGAAAATTCTTTCAACAAATGCATGAACAACCTCAATAAAATTTTCCAACGTTGCAAAGATGCTCATCTTGTCCTCAATTGAAAAAAATGTCACTTCATGGTGAAAGAAGGAATCGTACTTGAACACAAAGTGTCTGGTGCAGGACTTGAAGTCGACAAAGCAAAAATAAACATAATTTCAAAACTTCCGCCCCCTACTAATATCAAAGGTATTAGAAGTTTTCTTGGAAATGCCGATTTCTACAGACGTTTCATAAAAGATTTCTCTAAAATTGCCCGACCTTTAACTAAACTACTTGAGAAAGATACTCCGTTTGAATTCAGTGATGAATGTCAGAAAGCATTCGAACTATTGAAAGAGAAACTCACACGTGCTCTTGTGATCATAAGCCCAAACTGGAATCTTCCATTTGAACTTATGTGTGATGCAAACGATTTCCCAGTTGGTGCTGTCTTAGGACAAAAGGATGGTAAGAACTTTCACCCAATACATTTCGCAAGCAAAACCCTCAACCCAGCTCAACCAAAATACACCATAACCGAGAGAACTTATGGCTGTAGTCTTTGCATTCGATAAATTTAGATCCTATCTTATACTATCAAAAACCATCGTCCACACTACCTATTTAAGAAACAAGATGCGAATCCCCATCTTATTCGATGGATTATGCTCTTACAAGAATTCGATATAGAGATAATAAATAGAAAAGGTACAGAAAGATTGACAATGACGAGACAAGTGATGACAGTGAAGTTGATGATAACTTTCCTGGAGAAACCCTTATGCAAATTAACACTAGAAATGAACCATGGTTTGCAGACTTTGCAAATTATTTAGTAGGAGATATTATAGTAAAAGGGATGACATACCAACAAAAAAACAAAAAAAAATTTGACTTGAAAAACTACTTTTGGGAAGACCTCTACCTTTTCAAAGTATGCTCTGACGGTATGATCAGACGATGTGTATCTGGACCAGAAACCCTAACCATTTTAGATCAATTTCACCACGGACTACTGGTGGACACTATGGACCAAACATAACAGCAAAAAAGGTCTTAGACTCAGGATTTTACTGGCAACAATAATAAAAGAAGCTCATACGCTAGTTCGCCTTTGTGAAGCATGCCAAAAAACGGAAAATATATCAAAACGTGATGAGATGCCCTTAAACAACATTCAAGATTGTGAAATATCCGATATATGGGAATTGACTTCATGTTAAGTTGAAGATGAATTTCGGATGGATCATGATTCTTTAAAGTTTAATTGATTGCTAGAAATCATGCTTATTTCAAGGTATTTTTTTCATTTGTAAATGTGTGTATGTTATTTGGTTTAGGTCATTTGGGGTTGTTTAGACTATTGTTAGGTTTATGATGAATTTTGGCCGGGTTGTGTTTTTTGGAGTTTAATTGATTTCTAGGAAGTGCATTCTAAAACTTGACAGTGTTTTGTCTTTTTGTTTTTGACATTTTCAGATTTCTCCTCAACACCGTCTTATAAGACTTCGTGAGCTCACTCTGGCAGAGCTAGAGTATTTTGTTAATCCTGAATACAAGTCGCACCCAAGATACGAGTTGGCTAATAGTCCAATTGTCACACCTACGAAAGTCTTAGAGTCCTCTGGACATGTGAACAAATTCGCAGACAAAATGGTAAGAGACGTAATCATTGTAAGGATATGCTTGCAAAGCTGTAGTAAGGCTGCTTAATTCAAACAAGTTCTTGGTGTTGTTGACAAACTTTCGCTTCCATTTGAAAATGCAATCGGTCTTGTCGGTATGAGCCGAGGTTTCTTGCGACCAAGAAACCTCGGCTCATACTGGCAGGACGATTGCAGTTTCAAACATAAGATTGTAAGGAAACGGCTCCGACAACTTACTCTTGGTATATGGTGCCACTATACCATTTTTGTCGAGATAGTCAGCGATTCTTGTGGATTGTCAAGAACACTAAGAACTTGGTTGAATTCAGCAGCCTCTGCAACACCTCTACAGCACTGATAGGAGGGCGCTTTGCAAGCATATCCTCACAATGTTCTCTCAGCAGGTGGTCAGCTCTGTGACATCCCATTTGCCGTTTCACAAATTGGTCGGGCTTTTAATGTTCCCAAGAGATACACAAATACTTTTCCTCGTCTCTTTCAATGATGACTCAGTTGACTTAGTATTTGCGAATCCTAACTTCTTTATACGTTTCAGCACTAGAGTTATGGTTTGCTTGTAGATGTCATATAAATATAGCATTTGAGTTATATGTAGATAAACATCATGCCCTATTTTCAAAAGTTTAAAGCTAAAATGCTATGCTATTTAGCTTGATCTGAATACAATGTCTGCGGTATATTATTTTCTGAGGATCAATATGCTTTACCTTAGTGCTGATGCTGACAAAAAAAGCTTTGACTTATGTATTTGTAACTGTATCCTTGCTGTGTGTTAACATTAAGAATACTTTCGCTTAACTAATCCGACTCGTCATGATAGCTATTTTGTTCTCATTTTTAACCTTCATCATGAAAAAGGTAGCTATATTCAAGCTTTCGAATGCCAATTATAAAATTGTTACAATTTTTTTTACAGCAAACATTGGAGAAAATTTGGGACAGCTAATACAAATATACTAAAAACAAAAATTACATTCGAAGCCCTTAGGACGTAACAAAGAAAGCTTGATTACACCATAGCAAAGAGAAGTCACGTTTTCTTGTTGTGCTCGTGTTGCTCCATATACTTCTCGATGCGTCATATACTTTACAATGGTATACTAGTCATATACTTCTTTTCTTCATTCTTTTCAAGCCAAGATACTTCTGCAGTTTCATATCGGGACCAAAGTGGATCAAGCCATGAAGGTGAGGGGGGCATCGGGTTTGGAGCTTTTCTTTTGATCATGATATTCCTTATTCTCAGCCGAGTCCTATGAAGAAGTTGTCATTACCACCTATGATTAGTAGTATGTCAAAGGGTATTACTTATCAAAGCTAATTGAGGATGCATCGACATCATAAGAGTGTTTGGTTTTTCTTTTAGGTGTGCGTACATGTAATAAAGAGATGATCAATGTTTCTGCTTGTAACTCACTCAACTTTTTTAACCAACCAGTCATTTCATAAATATACTCATATGTTTGATTTGTACAATTAAGACTATGCATACAAACATTGGCATGAATTCTAGGTTCTCGGCTTCTCGCTAATTCGGTGTTCTTTAATATGGCTGGTTGTATGGTTCTTACTTCTTAAATAACATTCAAATGTGAACGTTTATAACATTGACTTAGTGCAACTGGTATTCATCAAGACTAAATTGGTTGTCACAGGAACATGAAATTTAGCAAAAAAGTCTGTTTGCGATGCAATATGTGACCAAGAAATGAAGTTCAACTCCTTTGAAACACAATGATCCTTCCGTTCCGTAATAAATTGGGGTTAGGGTGTGATGATAATCTTAGATATCTTCTCAAATCGTGTCTGTTCACTTTCCGAATAAAGTATCGACCCTTTACTTGCCTGGGTATCACGAAATCCTTATTGGGATAAATCAAGAAGAACACTTAGTTTCTAGGGAAAAAAAACTAAACATAACAAAGAGAAATTGTTGTTTTTCGTATGTTCTGAATGAGACCAAGAAATCTGTTACTCACATATTCATATTAATAGTTAGGGCGCTGCCCCTAGACCCCGCAAGGGGGCCCTGCGT
>BQNB010019088.1:0-57129 GCA_026074375.1 Tanacetum coccineum
TGAATATCTAGAAGTATGAGCTTCATCCATGATCAATTTCCTTACACCACCAACTGATGGAATCCAGATACGATCGAAGAAGTAAATTCCACCATCATCTCGTCGTTCAAAGTGTTTTTCCAGTCCTCTTAGCCATTCAGCTGGAGCTTTGAGATCCTTGGAAGCTTCGCCCTGTGCTTCCAAAATCTTAGTCTTAAGTCCAGAATGAATAGTAATACTCATAGCACGTACTCGCCTTGGCTTGAGCCTTTCCTTTCTACTCAAGGCATCTGCCACCACGTTCGCCTTGCCCGGGTGGTATTTGATCTCACACTCGTAGTCACTGAGTAGCTCGATCCACCGCCTTTGGCGCATATTTAAATCTTTCTGGTCAAATATGTACTGGAGACTCTTGTGGTCAGTGTAGATAACACTTTTCATCCCATAAAGATAATGTCTCTAGATTTTAAGAGCGAACACCACTGCACCCAATTCCAGGTCATGGGTGGTATAATTTTTCTCATGCTTCTTCAACTGTCTTGACGCATATGCTATCACTTTGCCCCGCTGCATCAGCACGCTCCCAAAACCTTGTTTTGATGCATCACAATAGACCACAAAGTCGTCTGGTCCATCGGGGAGTGCTAACACTGGAGCATTGCATAGCTTCTCCTTCAGAATGCGGAAAGCTTCATCTTGTTCATTGCCCCACACATATGTCTTATTCTTTTGAGTCAACAGGGTGAGGGGCTTGGCGATCTTGGAGAAATTCTCAATAAATCTCCGGTAGTAACCCGCCAATCCTAAAAATGAACGGATTTCAGTTGACGATTCAGGAGTCTTCCAGTTCTTGACAGACTCAACCTTGCTAGGATCCACGTGGATACCGTCACGGTTGACCACATGTCCTAGGAACTGAACTTCTTTCAACCAAAATTCACACTTAGAAAATTTGGCGTATAACTTCTCCTTCTCGAGTAAGTCTAAAATCGTCTTCAGGTGGACTTCATGTTCTTCTTCTGACTTTGAGTAGATTAAGATGTCGTCAATGAACACAATTACGAATTTGTCCAAATACGGTTTGCAGACGCGGTTCATTAAGTCCATGAATATTGCTGGTGCGTTCGTCAGCCCAAATGGCATGACTGTGAACTCAAAGTGCCCGTATCGAGTTCTAAACGCGGTCTTCGGTATATCTTCCTCTCGGACTCTCAACTGATGATATCCCGAGCGAAGATCTATCTTCGAGAAACAACACGCACCTTGTAATTGGTCAAACAAGTCATCAATTCTGGGGAGAGGGTAACGGTTCTTTATAGTCAACTTGTTTAGTTCCCTGTAGTCAATACACATTCTCATCGAACCGTCTTTCTTCTTGACAAAGAGCACGGGTGCTCCCCATGGTGAGTGACTTGGTCGAATAAAACCCTTCTCTTGAAGTTCTTTAAGCTGGTTCGACAATTCTAACATTTCTGAAGGGGCTAACCGGTATGGAGATCTAACAACTGGCGATGCGCCTGGAATCAGATCAATGCGAAATTCTATCTCTCGCACAAGAGGTAAACCTAACAGATCGTCTGGAAATACCTCAGGGAAGTCTCGGACAACACGTATGTCATCAAGCTTTTTCTCATCAGCCTTGATACATGCAAGTGAACGAAGATCCTTTTCCGGCCTCTCGCCTTGAACTTCAAGAATCTTGCCATTCGGAAGAGGAATACGGACAATCTTCTCATAACAATCGATGAGAGCTCGGTGGTATGCCAACCAATCCATTCCAATGATAACATCAAAACTTCCTAGCCGGGTTGGCAACAAGTCTATTTTGAACACGTGATTTAACAAGACTAAGGTGCAACTACGTAAAATGGTGTTGGTACTAACCAAGAAAATAAAAATTCTATAATACTCATGAATTAATCGGAATGGTCAATATTTATATAATTGACCGATACGAATAGATATTGATATGTCAAAAGATAGACGTAAGAGATCGAATTTAAACCAAGTATTATATATATAAGATTATATATAATGCAATAATGACAATCGGAAAAGTAAGTAAGGATCAGGGAATACGCGCGCGTGGATATCGATAAGACGATGGAAGGATTTGTAATTTAAAAATGAAAGAAAAGAAAACCTTTAAAACTTTGTGGTTATAAACCTAGGTTTTTGAAAAAGACCCAGTTCCCTATAACCTTGGCTCTGGTACCATCTGTAACACCCCCAAAATCGGACTATGCAGCGGAATGGTAACAATGGGGTGCTACGTCAAAGTACAACAATCAAGATATAGGAAACGACCTTAAATGGACGTTTTAAGATAAGATTTCATTCGATGCCATAGCAAAATATCAGAGTTCATACATTAGGTCCCATATGTTTTAAAAGTCATAAACATTCTTAATTAAAACAATAAGCTTCTTAATAGCCAAAAGATGACTTAAGTTTTAAAGATAATAAAAGTTGCTATTAGAATATAGATAAACAAGAATCCGTCTTCATTGATATCCGCCACGGCTCCCCTCCGATCTTTCATACCTAGGACCTGAAATTAAATGCTTAAGTCAATCAAAGGTTGAGTGAAATCATAGGTTTATCGGTAAAAAGGGTGGACCACAATATCGAAGTAATAGTAGACTCTGAAACACATTCAGTTAGTCACCTCAAAACGTTTATTATTTGCAACTAACGCTCATGGACAGACGCCTTAACTAGATTTTGTACCCCAATCAGAATATAGATGCTTGCCTAAACTAACACCTCTCATGTTAAATGCACCTTGATTCAAACTAGTGACCCAAGAAAGGTGGGGTTGTCAGTCAGATAGATATATCCATAACACCTCGCGCTTAATACAATTGCAATTAACGGTTCATGATATATAGGACTTCACGGCCATAGGTAAAACTTAGCATTATTAATCTAGGCGGTATTTGGTTAGCAGACTCTTTGAAAAACACTTGTGTCCAATAGTAAAACAAGCAATGTAATTCACCCCGTAAAGTTTGTAAAACAATCAAGTAGTAAAAAGGGGGCTATGAACTCACCTCGAGTGAATGGTAATCAACAAGTATTCACAATAGAAAAATGCGTCACGAAGGAATCCGAAGGCAACCTAATCCAATATAGGTCGTATAAGTACTAAACACTTTGATTATTTATAGGTCGTATAGCTCATCATACTATCGTTTGGGCTATCATAATTAAGAGGTCATGTAGTGACGTATGAGGAGCTAGGACACTTTAAATCGTAAATCCAACAACTCGTCGATACGCCACCCCGAAGAGGCCTCATTATGAAACTCTCTAGTAATATAGTACTTTGATTAACTAATACCACATATAATTCTATATAGCTACATCACCATCTAATCGTTTTAGTGAAATCATATTTATAAAGTAAAAACGTTTATAAGTATACTTTAGTAAAACTGGCGTAACTTTCTCGTTTTTAGTCCGTTTCTTTCGTTTCTTACGTCCACGCCTTGTATTAAGGACGAGTATCAAAATATAACATTTTCAAAATTTGAGTTTTTTTGATGAATAGTGATTTTACTGTTCATAACAGTTATATATTTATTTTTATAGATTTAGTTATCGTAAATCTCGTAAATGTCGTAACTTATTCGTTTTAACTCCGTTTTTAGCGATTCTTTCGAGTACGTCTTCGTATTTAAAAGTTCTATTTATTTATGATGTTTTTCCAAAAATAAAGTCCCTGATGAACAGTAACTTTTTATAAAATTATTTTTATAAAAGTATTAATTATCGTAAACTTGTAATCGTCGTATCGTTTTCGTTATAAATCGGTTTTTCGAGTTTCTTATCATTTTGGAATCGTCATGAGACGTACTATTTTTATAAAATATAAAATCCATGTCCAAAAATTCAGACCAAAACAGCCCCTATATATCTTTTAGGGTTTATTTATATAACTTTGTTTTTATATACTTTTTAACTTCATAAATTACCACAAGTCCTTTATAACTCTTTATATTATAAGTCTCATACATTATATAGTACATTTGTCCATATTTTGCTCAAGATTATCAAGATCAACAATTCCTTTACATCACATGAAATCATAATCACAAGTAAAAATCCATTCCACATGTTTAAAAGTAACTTATTGGTGATTTCACTACATAGAACTTATATACACATAAAATGATAAATGTAAAGACATAAAGGGTTTTAGATAACCTTATGGTGATGTATGATGATGAGAAATATGTTCTAAACCCTTGTTTAGATTATAAACCAAGCTTGCACAATCAAAGAAACCCTAAACCCTAATCTTGCTTCATGCTTGATTAACCCTTGTAAACCTTAAACCAACCCTTCTAAACACCTAAATATATCTTAGATATGTTGTAAGAATGTATGTAAATGTGTTAAATAAATTTTGTATGGATTTGTATGTTGTTCTTGGTGTTGCCGTGAGCTAAAGGAGGAGGAGGGATGAAGAGTTTTTGTGTTTTACACCTTGAAAGTGAGAAGTGTATGTGTAATATGCTAGCTAAAGCCTTATATATCCTAAAGACTAGTCAAGAACACTTAGAGTAAAACATGGAAGTCTTTAGTCTTTGTCTCTAATAGGAAAGGTTATCCCATGGTTTTTAGGAATTGTGTTTATTGGTTTTTCCTAAGATAGATGTTGTCCCATGAAATCAAGGTAGATGTTATAGCTAGTTCTTTTATTTGCCAAATGAAAATGAAAGTATATATTGATAATGTATAAGTTGTAGTTTTATTAAATCATAATGCATAACTTTGTAAAGTGTATGTATTTGTCTATTTGTTTCGTGTAAGGTTCGGCTCAAGTGATGAATGTAGGTAAAGTTTTATAAAACTTTAAGCATTAGATATAAACATAGGTATTTGTTGAAGCATAGAAAAGTTTTGGTGATTCCGGGAATACCTAAACGTAATTTATCGCGAAACGTAACGTTTTACGCAACCGATAAAAATAAAACATAATAAGTTAATTATTACTTTAGTAATAACAATATAATGATTTCTTGACGTAAACTTAAATTTGTTTGGTGCCCGCTTACACTAATTGTTGATTTAACTATATAATAAGAATTAAAAGTAAACGCGTACGAAAAAAATAATTAGTTAAATAGATGACGTCATAAATGACCTGAAAATACGGAATGTTACATAGGTTGGGAAGGCTTGATCACGGTCTAACAGAATTCTAGGGGTTGAGAGAAGATTATTTTTGTGTTTTTTGTATTTATAAGAAAGCAGGTAAATCTATGGTTTGAGAGGTTGGTTTGTTTAACTATTAATTAAACTAATATTTAATCTACTAGTGATAACTTTATGATAATTAAATGTATTTAGTTAATCATGCATTATTTATCAGATTGCTTCTCCTAATCCTGTTGCCTTGTCACACTTGTGATGATCTGTGTAAGTATTTCCTAGGTCATGAACGGATTACACGAACCCGCCGTCTATTTAATACTCCATTAAGGCAATGCACAAGTAAGGTAGTATGAAGACTATTACAAGGCCCGTAAGAGTATATTAATGCAGTGTGAGATTTTCTTAAGTGGGATCATCATATTAAGGGTGGGTAAGGTGGTATGAGATATGTTACCCTTTGGTTTTCACTTTTCTACCACTCACGTTTCCCTTGACGTGTCTACATCGATACAGACTAAAAAACACTATTTTTCTAAAGACTAACGCGCACATTCTTCAACAAGATGCAACAGTATAGGATCTACAATCTGAACTTTCATGCAATAACCATATGATAACATACAATTGTGGGTTTCGACTAGCATGTTATGGATAAAGCAAGAACAATAGATTAATCTCACAACACATAGACATATTGATTATTATTGATAACATTCTTACTTGATTAAAACATGGATAAAAGGTAGTTACAATAGGGTTTTGAGGCCTTAAAAACGACCTTTAAAGCTGCTACAAAGACTAGGGTTCGTCTCCCAAAAGTTATATAAGGTTACATACTTAAACCCTAAAATCGGTTTTGTATATATAGAGATATCGTTGCAACGGCATCGCGTTGAAGTCCTGACGCCGTCGCTATGTGGATGATTCTAGATCCTCTTTAAGTCGGGCACGTCCTGACGTCGTCGCTAGATCTCTGACTCCGTCACTGGATAGATCACGACGGCGTCGCTTTATGCCTGTGACGCCGTCTCCACACTCTGTGAACAATACTTCTTCATGGATTTGGTGTAGGTCCGTAATCTTGTGCGTTTCTTCTCCAAATGAGCCCAAGTCACGTGTATTTCCTTCAAATGCCATCCAAGTGCTAAAAACCTGAAAACAAACGATTAAGCACATAATCTAGGCGTATTTACATGATTTAAAGGGTTAAATGACCCTGAAATAGTGTATAAAATGACACCTCATCAACCACCGAGGTAGTTATAATGGTCGTGATCATGGTTGTAGTCAAATAAATAACACTTACCATGCTCCATATGTTTTATTATCTCAATGAGCAAAATAATAAAGTTGGTACCTCCCAAAACCCCGAAGGATCCTGTTTCAGGTGTGGAAGTGCGAACCACTACTCAAAAGCTTGTCAAACACCTTCACATCTATGTGAACTCTACCAAGCATATCGTAATGAAAAAGAGAAATAAGTAAACCATGTGGATCAGTTTGATAACACAAACACTGAGCTTATTGCCTCAGCCTTTTTCAATGACTTGAAACTTTAAAATAAAAGTTGTTGGATCTTAATAACTATGTATAATAAGTTATAACTATGTATTTCCCTTACATAACTTTGTTTAATTATGTATAATTAGTTTTCCTTTCATATAAATAGATAAATATTATAATAACATATGTTATGTGCACTCATTATTCTTTTCTTTATGTTCATATTAGAAGTTTAAATTAGTCTCAATGAAGCACAATATCAAGTAAAGGATGGAGATCTATGCATAGCGGATAATGGTGCCACACACACTATCCTTAAGTCCAAAAAAAAATTGAATTAAAACCAACAAAGGAAACCGTTGATACCATTTTAGGTCATACAAATTTGATAGACAGAGTGAGAAAAGCTAATATAATGTTACCAAATGGTATACAACTCTTAATAAAGAATGCTTTTTTCTCCCCTAAATCTAAAAGAAACTTGCTAAGTTTCAGAAACATATATTATAATTGATATGATACTCAATCAAGGAATATTGGAAACAAGAAGTATTTACATATCATAAATGAGAATCGAGTATTGGAAAAACTGTCAATCCTCTATTCTAGTTTGCATTATACACATATTAATGTGCCTAAAGCACATATGACAGTCAAAGAAATATATTATGACCATGGTATATTCAGCTTATGGGATGACATGTTAGGCGAAAACACACATGGACATCCAATAAAAGATCAAAAGTTCCCTAAAGTACCTCTATGTACATCTTGCTCTTGTGGAAAACATATTGTAAGACCTTTGCCATTTTAAGTTGAAAATGAATCACCTATGTTTCTTGAAAGAATTCAAGGTGAAATATGTGGCCCAAATCATCCATCATGTGTGTAATACCTCATAAATTTTTAGTCAATATTTAATCCATATTTTATTACTATTTTTTTACTTCCGAGTAAAATTATGCTTTTTACTATTTACCCGACTAGTAATTTTTGCGTTCTTGGTTAAGCTTGAGCCGTATTTAGAAATTATTTTATCCGTCTACGTGTCCTATGTAGTTTTATATTTTCATTTTACACCCCGAAGAATTCTAATATGTATCTTTAGCATTTTACGTTTTACCTCGCGTTTACGGCAAAACCTTTCTATACTTTACGTTTATGCTTAAACCTTTATATTTAAAATCTAAAATTTACACACAAACTGAATTATACATTTATAGAAAAAAAGAAAAAATAATAATAATATTAATTCCCAACGTCCAAAATTTATACAATCAATAAATAAACTTGGAATTATTTATTTATAAAAAAAACACGACTATAAAAGTAAGGGATTTGAATTTAAATGGGGCCAAGTGTGTAGTTTTATGATAATCTTAAGTGTTAAGTGACATTGTTATATAACGCAAGGGCATGGCTTGTAAATTGAAAAGAAAAAGAATGAAAATGGTACATACTTGTCTAAGGACTAAAGGCACGTGTATGTGCTTAGTCGAAACGTGTAAGAAAATGACGTTACAAACTATGCCTATACTATAATATAATTCTTTTAGTACTAAGATGTAGAGTCAGTAAGAAATAAAAGCTCCAAATAAATTTTTGGAAATCTTGACGTATAATGTGTGTATTTTTGGCGTGAAAGTGAAGGTCCGGGTTTAGCATAAGAACACAAATTAGGTATGATTCTTGGTTCAATTATTTAATTGATTTCATATATAGCTACGTTTTTGTGTCCCAATAGCAATGGTCTAGTCAATTTATGTCAATGGTATTGATTAGTTGTCCGGTTTACTATGTTTGGATCGGCTTTGTAAAAAAAATCCGAATATGGGTTCTTAAAACCCAAAATTAAACCAATGTGAGGCGATGCAATTGAGCATTTTTATTTTAAAGTTTTAGACTTTTAGAAACACTCATGTATGTTAAATTTAATATTTAAATTCATGAATATTGACTAAAAAATATTGACTAAAAAGCACATTGAAAGCTGCTCCTAAAATTATAAAACGTTGCTGCGTTTTTTAGCTTTGGCAAAGGGTCTCTTGAGGGTATTTTTCAAATTTTAGGATGTGTTTCATGGGCTGAACTAGTTAATTTATTATGAGTCGTACGTTTTCCATAAGTTACATATTTATTAATGGGAAAAACATAATTAAATGCAAAAGATGTGATTAAATGCAAATTTGGAATGGTTGCACTACAAAATAGTGCTACGTTTCCATACAAAAAAGAAAGAAACATTTTGGGTCTTCTCTTATTAACATATCATTGTTGGTGTTAAGTATTGGTTAAGAGTTTTAGTGATGTTTAACTATAACAATTACAATTCAGTAATGATTTTTAATATAACCTTTATGTATTCAAATTATCTTGTAAAATTTTTGTTATGAAACTTTAACTTTGTGTTCAAATATACTACATTAGACGTAATGATGTTTAAGTTATGAAAACTTAATTTTCAAAGGGACGTTAGCTAAACTATATTGGGTAAGCATCATTAGGTATTTTAAAGTTCACATATTAAACTATTTTGACGTTAGTTAGTCTTTATAAATTATCAGGTATGATAACTTGGAATGGACATGACATTTTTATGAGAAAGTACGAAAAGTCTTAGCGTGTGCAATTAATAATTATTAATTTGGAATACATTTAGGAGGGTTTCTATGGAAGTTAAAGACGTAAATTGTATAAAAAATGATTTGGATAAATATTAGGCTATTGACAAAAGATTGATCATGAGACATAAAATACGAGCTAGTAGTTCAAGTACGCCGAAATTTACTTATTATTTGGAATCACTAAATATGTAGGTTGATTCCAAAAAGATTGTACATTACTTTTAGCGAGACTTTGCTTAAGATGAGTTCATAGCCTCTTTTTCATTACTTACTTGTTTTATAAAATTTCAAGGGAGATTACATTACTTTTTTTTTTGAACGGCAACTTTATTAACGAAACAACTAGCAAGGAGCTAGAACAAGATTACAAAGAAATCAAAGAAGGATGTTGAAGCCAACTATCCCAACTAAAAGTACTACTACATCTAGAATTACACCAATTAAAGGAGCGCGCTACAATATCATCAAAGATATTGTATGCTATACATATATTGCCTAGTTATTTTTTTATTATTTGCCTAAGTACCTTTATTGTCACTTAAGTCCCCACTATCATGAATCGTTAGTTACTTTGTGTAAGCGCAAATGCTGTGAATAAATTTATTGGACTGATAATCCCCTTCCGGGTATTTAATAACTTGTGCCACGTCAAACGGACGCATTTAACATTTGAGAAATAGAAAAATACATGGGTGTTTGGCAACATCAACTCTAAGAGAGAAAAATACTTGGGTGTTTGGCCGCACCAACTCTCAGAGAAAAATACTTGGATGTCTGGCAACACCAACTCCCTCTCACAACATATGTTAATGTTCAGTGTCATTAGCTTAGTACAATAATACTTATTTTTGGACATGGTGAGTGTGTCACTTGTCTACATTACTCGAATCTGGTGATCTGCAAAACTTTTTTATCTCATAACATTTCTCGGTTTACTTAATAACTGTTTCACGACTAAAACCTATGGATTCACTCAACAATTTTTTGTTGATTTTTAGCATGTTTTAATCTCAGGTCCTAAGGTATGATTGCTGGATGGGAGCTGCATGGAGGATGATAGACGAACATTTTGTATTTGTGTTCGATGAAAACTTGTTTTTAAAATTATGTCTTTAAATTAAGCATTGTCTTTTTCCTAACTATGTTAACTGTTAAAAACTTTGTAATGTTGATTTTTTGTGAAACTTGTGGGACCTGATTGTGAAACTCTGATAATTTCATGTCATCGAATGCAACTCATTTTAAAAATGTCTCTTTGGAGGTCGTTCCCTATTATTGTACTTTGTGTTATGATGTCGCACCCCAAATTGTTACCATTCTGCTGGTGTCAGATTTTAGAGGTGTGACAGATTGATATTGTAACACCCTCAAATCTGAGCACGCAGCGGAATGTTTGAATATCCGAGGGCGTTACATTTATGGATCAATAGCACAAGATCTGAGAACGACTATTAAACGTGTCGTTTGAAAAAGATACATTGGATTAACAAAATACTTGTTTGTTACATAAGCCCGTGACTTCAATTTGTTCAACAATATAAATAAAGATTCTGGTTTATAACAATTGTCCCCCCCAAATCTTAAGTGTTGACTCTTCAATTATTGACTTCCAATGTATCATCGCACCTCGTGCTTTATTGACCTGAAAAACATGCTTAAAACATCAACACAAAGTTGGTGAATTCATAGGTTTATGTAAATCAATGGTAGGACCGCAAGATTTCCAAGTGTATGATTTTGCAACACATGCAAAACATCATAAAAAAAGTGATTACGTTTTCTAAGCTATGGACACTGAAAGCTCGCACCGTATGAAGCAATAGATTTGCCACTGATACTGCCGTGAATCGATGTTCTAAACCGAAAACATCAAATATGACATGGTATACGTTCGTCCAGTGATAAAGCTAATCACCCGAACAGGGATTCTCAATCCAAATAGATCTTTCTATATACATTCGCCGCACAATCAGTAATTGACAGTTCATGATAAAGGGCTCAGTGGGTTATCGCTACTTAGGCAAACACGTAATCATTGTATAAAATGTACACTTGCGTTCAATTTGTAAAATAAGCATGTTCTCACCCCAAGGATGTAAAGCATTTAAATAATTGTAAAACATAGGGCTATGAACTCACCTCAGTAGGTAGTCCCCTGTGAAGGATAGTATATATCCAAGTATGAATCACACTGGTATGTGCTTAATTACACATACCTTTTACCTTTAAAAATGAGCTAAAATAACCAAAAACGGACTTAAAATGCCAAATATATGCTTGTTTTGCTAATTGTATTGTGCAGGAACGGATAACTAAGAAAAGGACGAAAAACAAAGCCAAAACGACAAAACCGGACTCGGAATGGAAAAGACTGTGAAAGACAAAGCCAAATCGAAGCCGAAAAGTCAATCAAGTCAAAAAGTCAACAGAAAAGTCAACTGGTCAAAGTCAACCCAAGTCAACCCCGAGGCCAAAAGTCAAAGAAATATAAGTTTAGGGACTGAAATTGTAAATCCCTAAACTTATATTTATAAGAGAAAAGAGAAAATGAAAGACAAAGGGCCAAACTGCCATTTTTGCAAAGATACACTCCAAGGACCTAATCTGCCAAGTCTCTTAACTTATATACACCAAGGACGAGTCTTGCAAAGAGTGTTATAACTCTTGGGGACTTGTTTTGCCAAGTCCCCAAAAGTTATAACAACACAAGGACTAAGGATGCAAAGATGCATATATCTTTGAGGGGCCATTTGTGCCAATTCCCCAAACATACCTCTGTCTTCCCCAAACCACTTTTCCCGCTTCTTTTTCCCCCCAAAAACAACTCACGGGTTAACAAACCCGTTTTTACCCTGTAGACTATCACCACCACCATGGTCAATCCTTTCCCCCCTCCTCCACTATCTTTCCCAGCTGTGAAACTGCCAAGCTGGCAATCCCACAACTCCCAAGACTTATTTCGACGGGTTTGATGATAAGAACAAGCACCAAGGCAAAATAGAGGGCCAGGATTTGTTTGCTTTCCCCCTCTCACACAACAAACACAAAGGCTCAGTTATAAAAGAAGAAGAAGACAGAAGAAAAGAGTAGTTTTTTTTAGTTTCTATTTTTCAGTTTGTAATTTTTCGTAATTTTAAGCAATTTTCTTTCAAGTTTTTAATCAGCTTTAAGCACTTGTATTCTGTAATCTTTAGTTTGTATGTTACTATTTTGAGTAATAAAATTCAGTTTTAAAGTTCAAGTGTTTTTCATTTCAAAATTTAAGCCGTTTTACTTTAATAAGCTCTTATAAGCTCATTTGAGCTTATTCTTGTTCATAAGCTCAGATTTAGTTAAAACTTGTTAAAGGTCCTTCATTAACTTGTTTTGTTCACTTTATATGAAAGCATGATCACTAGAGGTCACTTGATTCAATTTTGAAGCAACAAGGAGGTAATAAGCTTTAAAGAGCTTATTGAGCTTTAAGCTCAGGTTTTAGAGGCAAGGTGCCACTTAGGTATAAGCTTTTAAGCCACTCTGTCAACAAGAGTGGCTTGTGACTGAGACTACAAAAAATCAAGGTTTCATTTCTCAATTTTCATTTAGCTTAATTTTTAGCTTAAAACATTAGCTTATTTACTTTTAATTCCTGTTCAATTCCTTGCAAACATATTTTTTTAGGCTTGTTATTTAGCTGTTTTAAGTTTTCATTAAATAAATTTTGTCTAATCTTAGTTTATCTCTTAAAACTGTCATTGTTAGTGTAAAGGGCTAGGAGAGAAACTAGCATATTTTTACACTTAAGCTGTAGGTTTGAGTTTTAAAGTAGCTTAATTAGGTGAAAACTAGTGTGAGTAGATAAAAGGTTTCAACTGTTTTAGCTTTAAAATAGATTTTAATGTTACTTTAGTGTTGACAGTTAGACTTAAGGGGGTGTTTGGGTCAGCTCTAAAAACGGGTCAAAATGGTTGTGTCTTTGGGTTAAGGTCATTTAGTGAGTTTAAGCATAAGTTTTAAGTTGGTATTAAGCTTCCTCAAAAGTTTTTAAAGTTCAAAATTGTTTTTCAAATGATTTCAAAACCATTGTGTTAACTGTGACTTTTAAAAAAAAACACCACAAGTGCTTATTTAGTTAAGCACTTGTGGTTTGAGTTTAAGTGTCAAAAAGAGTGTGTTTTGAGTGTGTTAAGAAGCTGTCAAAACTCCTTTGTCTTTTGACTTTGGTGAGTCAAAATTCACCAAGTCTTTGAGTAGCAGTTTTAAAAATTCACCACCCTTTTTCACCATCAAAATTCAGCAATCTAAAATGATTTTTAAAAGTCAAAACTTTGTGCACAAGTCCATAAGCTAGGAAACTCAATCTGTTTTCATTTTTCTTTTTAATTTGAGCTTATTTGACAGCTTTTAATAAGCTGTCAAATAAGCCACTTAAGTTTAGCTTAAAGCTCCCCTGGTGCTCATAGGGAGGAATTTAGGCTTATTTTTTTAGCCTTTAAAGAGGACTTAAGCCCAATCTCTTGGCTTATTTCAAGAGCTTATAAGCCCTTTTATAAGCTTGTTGATTTTCAGCCCTTAGTGAGCTTATTTGTTGGCTTAATTTTAAGCCTCAAACTTGCTTTTCACTGTTTTTAGCCTAGTAGGTGTAGGGACTGCTTATTTTTACTTTTAGCATTTTCAGCTTATTTCATAAGCTCACTTGTGATCCAAAATAGCTTATTTAGATAAGATGAGTTAGGTTGTTAAGCTTGTGCCTTTTTCTTAGTTTATTTAGAGTCCAAAGTAGGTGCAATTTTAGTTTTAAGCTTTCATTTAATTTCTGTCACACTTAAGCTTTTTCCAGCTTATTAGTTTTAAGCATTTAGCCCTTTTAGCTTACCTAGGTTAGATTTAGTTAACCCCTTAGCTTATTTAGTCCTAAGCTTAGCTTAAAACGACCACAAGCCCAATGACTTAGCCAATTTAAGCTTTAAGCTCATATTTAAGCATTCTGTCATTTTTAAGCCGATTTTTCAGCTTATTGAGTGCTTTTCGTAAAAAGTGGTAGAAGACAAAGTTGTTAAGCCCCCGTGCTTGTACAACTTTGGTTTCAGAAGTTTCAGAAAAAAAGGGGAAAGACAAGAGGTCCGGGTGAGCAAGACTCGAACCCGTGACCTCTCGATACAGTCCCCTTTTATAACACACTCTTACCACTGCCGCCTAGGGTCTTTTTGTTAAAGATAAGGGGCTTTATTTTTTAAGGGTGTGTTGGCACTCTTTAATGCTTATAAGCTGAACATAGCTTATTTTACGGGCTTATTTTTAAGCTGCTTTTGTTTCTCATTTTTCGTAGGATTTTATAGTGTAAGTATTTTTAGAAATTATGTCCAGAATTTTTCGAAAAATAGTTTAGTATTTTTGCAATTTATTTAGTTAAAAAGTTTTAAAAATTCATAAAAATACAAAAATTTTCAAAAAAACTATTTTTCTTTTTTAGAAAATTTTATTTGTAATATAGTTTGTTTTTTTTTTATAGGAAAAATTATAAACTTTTCGTAGGGTCATTTTTACAACTTCTTACTTTTTAAAGAACGGTCCGGGTGCGGGATTTTGTCTTGACTCGTTTTTAGGTCAAACGAACTCCGTTTTTGGTTTAGTCTTTTTCATTCTTCGTTATTTGTTCCCTAGAGTAGTTTAGAAGCAAAAATTTCTTCGTAGAGTTAATTTTAAAGGTTTTAGGTTTTTCCCCCTTTGTTCGGGATCGGGCTCTCGTTTTCTAGTTTTTATTTCATATATTTATAGGTTTTCTAAAACGTTTTTGTTTGTTATTTTTGTTTACATTTGACTCTTCACACTTTCAATTCAATCTCTCCTTCAAACCTCAAATCACTTTCGAATGTATCCGATTTTCCAGTCCAGCCTCGCTTGGGGTTAAACGACACGGGACACTCTATACTACTTATCGGTATCATTGTCTTTGTTTCTAATTGTCTTACTTTTATATTTTATATTTTATTATATATTATATGTATTTTAAGGTGTAGTTTGGACGGATCACACACCGTCAAATACCTAAGTAAATACGGTCAGTCTTAGTCTACCAGTTTAGGCTAAAGACTCAATGTATAAACTACAATAATTTGCTAGTTTATATATACTGTTATCACTTGTGTGGTGGTGCACATGTTTAACATTTTTGTATTCACTTGATGGCTCTTGGGAAGGTATACAATGTCGCACGTTCTTGTATACGTATGTAAGTTATTAATACTTATTCGTAATTATTAAGTCGTGGTTTAACTCGTATATTCCCCGAATATAATTCGTCCGATATGTTAAGTGTTTATGAAATCACTTTTGTTTATAAATTACCTTTAGGTTTTCCATAATGACAAAACAGTCCCTACTCTTTTATGAAAATAGAGTATTTACACTTTAGACCTTTAAGTTTCCAAAGTTACCCTTTTAGTCCTTTAACTTTACAAAGTTACACTTTTAGTCCTTTAACTTTACAAAGTTACACTTTAGGTCCTTATAGTTTTGAAATAGTCCCTAAGTTTCCAGAATTAACAGAAACAGTCCCTGGACTTGTTAAATTTAGTAAATGACAGTTTAGACCCTTATGTTTCAAAATTTACATTTTTAGTCCCTTGATTTGCAAAAAATGCATTTTAACACTAATTAAAACTCAACAAGTGGCGTTTCATTTTTGTTAAGTCCTAATAAGCTGTAAAAGTTGTCTTGGCTTATAAATAAGCTTAACGAGCTTATTTTTAGCTTAAGGGGCCTTATTGGGCCCATTAAGGTCCGTTTAGTGTTCTAGTGGTCCAATATGGTTTTAACAAGTACAAAAGGTTCCAATAAGCTACAGTGGGTCAAATATGGTATAAATTATGATCAAGAGCTTATTGTAGTGTATTCTAAGCTTATTGGGCTCGTGGGTAGAGCCCAATTAACTAAACCCGATACGTACCTTAAAGGTTTCTTAGGCTTTATTAGCTTACGTTCTTTGGCTTATTCGTCATTTAAATCTGCTTCGTTTCAGCTTATTGAAATAAGCAAATTAGCACTCTTTAATGGGTCGTTGGGCCCGTTAGAGGCCCGAATGGGTCCTAAGGTTTTTGGTTGGGTCCATTTGTTATATTAAGGTCTATTAAGTCCACTTAGCTTATGGGAGCTTCTCAATAAGCTGCCTTAGGCTTATCGTGAGCTTATGGCTTGATTAAGACTCGTTAATGGGCTAAAAAGCCCATTAAAGGTTCCGTTTGGTTTCAATTGGTAATGCAAGACCTAAGTTAATTAAATAAGTACTCCTAACCCATGAATAAGCTCAAATGGCTTATTGTTAAGCTGTAGCTTATTACACGAGGCCTCGTTAGGCCTGTTGGGCCTCCAACAGTGGGCTGCCAAGCCCATGTGACTCGAGCCTAACCCTTTGTTACACTAGTTGATTTCTAGGTTTCGTTTATACTCGATACGCCCTACTTAACGATTATCAATCGTTACTTAACGCGTGCATTCGTTTATTATGCCGTTATATGTGTTCCCAAGCTCAAAGGTTTCGTTTATATCAAAAGTTTATGTATAGGGTTCGTGTTTTTACCAAGAAACGAACTCATGAATTACTTTGGTTCATGGTTTGTGGGGGCTTCTTATGAAATGTTTAGCTATACTTGTTTGTTATTATCTTTTTAGTCACGTTTTCACCACACAAGATTTTTTTTGTGTAACTTAGGGGTGTGAACCATGATGGATCAAAACCATGCAAGGTTCTGCACACGCATACGTCACAAATGAAAATTCACGACTTTATACATAACAAGGTATAACGAAATTATATTGGGACATATGAGGCTTAGGTATGGATCTTACAAAGGTCCTAGCTTTCCTGAGGTTGTGGGATTTAAAGACGGACACAAAAGCGTTTACACCCAAACGTGTAAATATGCCTATGCTTCTAAAGCTTGTTTACCAATCCTGAGTGTATAATCCTTTTATACACTTGTATGATAACTAGTAAAGTTTGTGGGTTTGAATGAGATCAAGGAGGGTGTTCGTTGGCGGTTTGAGGCTCGAACACAAAGAAGGGAAATGTTTAACCTCTTTTTGAGAGGGTGTGAGTTTGTAAGAGTGTAAAAGAGTAAGAGTGAGTGTGTATCATGAGGGTGTTTATATAGGCTCATGAGCTAGTTAGCTTTCCTAGTTCCATCCTAAACCAATTTCGAGCCCTATATAGTGGTTTTGTAGTTTATAGTTAACTACACATTGTATTATGTTAAACCACTAAGTACAAGTTTTAATTAGAGGATTTTGGTACAAGATTTGCTAAGATATTGAAAATCCTATGATTTGTGTGTGTGTATGTTTAACCGCGGCATAGGCAAGAACAAAGACCAAATGGGTTATTACCCATTGTGTAATTGTTAGCTAAGGGACTATTAGGACAAGTATTAATTAGCCAAGAGATGTACTAGTACTTTGGAGATCATTAGGAAGATTTCCTAATTATTTTGGACCCCTAACCGGCCCCTAGTGGGTTATGTACACAAAATTTATTAAATTTTTCTGTTAAGGTTTTAAAAGTGGTATTGGTTTGAGTCTAGCTAAGTCTAGGTATTTCTGAGGTGCGTCCGAATGTATTTTATTGCGAAACGTAACCCTTTTACGTGACCAATAAAAATAAAACACGCAAAGTTAATAATTATCTTCTTAATAATTATATATTACTTGGTTGATGTAAACCTTAATTTCTTTGATGACCGTTTACATTAATTGATTATTTCTAGTCTACGCGATTTAGCTTAAAAGTAAACATTAAAAGTAAACGCGTATCGGACTAAAATAAATAGTGACGAATAATAGGAGTCGTAAAATGACCTGAAATTGAGAAATGTTACAGTCTCCACCCGTTAGAAGAGCTTTGTCCTCAAAGCTTAAGACCTTGTAGCGGATGACGTAGCCCGGTTTGTGAAAAGCTGTGGGTATTTCTGTTTGAACGAGTCTTCACGTTCCCAGGTGAACTCAGGACCTCTCCTAGAGTTCCAGCGAACCTTAACCAATGGTATCCGGCTTCGCTTCAATCGTTTGATCTCCCGTTCCATGATTTCAACGGGCTCTTCCACAAACTGGAGCTTATCGTCAACGTGAATTCCTTCTAACGGCATGACTAATGGTTCGTCAGCGTAACATTTCTTCAGATTAGACACATGGAAAGTATGATGAACTCTGCTCAACTCTTGAGGAAGTTCTAGCCTGTAGGCAACTTTCCCAACTTTTGCTAACACCTTGAAAGGTCTGACATATCTCGGGTTCATCTTGCCCCGCTTACCGAAATGTATGACTCCTTTCCAAGGTGAGACCTTGAGCATAACTCTGTCCCTAATCTCGAACTCCATCAGCTTTCGTTTCCGATCCGCGTAGCTCTTTTGTCGATCATATGCAGCTTGCATCCTTTGCTTGATCAGGACGATCTTTTCCGTTGTTTCTTGGATTAATTCTGGGCCAGTCAGTTGGGCTTCCCCAACTTCGGCCTAGCACACCGGTGATCTACATTTTCGACCATACAGTGCCTCATACGGGGCGGCCTTTATGCTAGTGTGATAACTGTTGTTGTATGAAAACTTAGCCAACGGCAAATGCTTAACCCAACCTTTGCCAAAATCGATCACGCAAGCACGTAGAATGTCCTTGAGAGTTTGAATGGTTCTCTCGCTCTGGCCGTCAGTTTCTGGATGATACGCAGTGCTCATACTAATATCTGTACCCAAATCTTTCTGAAATGATCTCTAAAAATTTGAAGTGAATCTTCCGTCACGATCACAGATAATTGAGGTAGGTATCCCATGTCTTACCACTATCTTGTTCAGGTACAACCTTGCCAACTTATCCAATGGATCATTCTCCTTTATTGGCAAGAAGTGAGCAGTTTTTGTAAGTCGATCCACAATCACCCAGATGGTGTCGAAACCTTGTGATGGCCTAAGGAGTTTGGTGATAAAATCCATCATGATATTATCCCACTTCTACTCGGGTATTACTGGTTGTACTAGCAATCCTGATGGCCTTTGATGTTCGGCCTTGACCCTTGCACATGTTAGGTATTTGCTAACATACGTGGCGATGTCAGCCTTCATGTTTGGCCACCAATATAATTTCTTCACATCTTGGTACATCTTTTCGGAACTGGGATGGATAGAATATTTCGACTTGTAGGATTTGTGCATAATCACGGATCTTAAGTCTCTATAGCAAGGTAGCCAACTCCTGCTGTGTAAACATAGTATTCCATCGGCACGCGGTTCTAATCTTTCCTTGGGTATATCCCTTCGGATTATACCGCATACATCTTCATTCATGAGATTCTCTGGTTTCTGGGCTTCGATCTAAGCTTCTAATATTCGTTTGGGGAGATCCAAACCAATTGTCATAACTAAGGCTCGAACCCGCAATGGTTCAATCCGTTCCTTACGGCTCAGCGCATTGGCCACTACGTTTGCTTTCCCTGGATGATAACGAATATCACAATCATAGTCACTCAGTAATTCCAGCCAACGACGTTGTCTCATGTTAAGCTCCTTTTGATCGAGAATGTGTTGTAGGCTTTTATGGTCGGTGAACATTGTGCATCTGGTTTCGTATAGATAGTGTCTCTATATTTTTAGGGCAAACACTACCGACCCAAGCTCTAAATCATAAGTGGTGTAGTTCTTCTCACGAGCTTTTAGTTGTCGAGAAGCATAGGCAATCACTTTCTCTCTCTGCATTAGCACAACACCTAAACCCTTGTGTGACGCATCACAGTAGACCACAAAATCTTTGCTCCCCTCAGGTAAAGCCAGAATTTGTGCACTGCACAGCTTCTGCTTTATTAACTGAAAAGCATTCTCTTCCTTTTCTCCCCAGTCGAACTTGATTCCTTTCTGAGTAAGTTTCGTCATTGACTTAGCAATCTTTGAAAATCCTTCAATGAACCTTTGATAGTAACCAGCAAGACCTAGAAATTGGCAGATTTCTGTTGGTGTCTTAGGAGATGCCCAATATTTGATAGACTCTATCTTGGCTGGATCCACATGTATGCCTCTACTATCAATGACATGTCCTAGAAATTGTACCTTCGGAATCCAAAATTCACATTTTGAAAACTTTGCATACAACTTCTCTTTCTTAAGCAATTCCAAAATTGCTTTAAGGTGTTCTTCATGCTCACTTTTGTCTTTTGAATAAATAAGTATGTCATCGATGAAGACAATTATGAACTTATCCAAGTAAGGCTTGCACACTCGGTTCATGAGGTCCATGAATATCGCAGGTGTGTTTGTCAGTCTGAATGGCATAACCTGGAACTCGTAATGGCCATACCGAGTCCAAAATGCCGTCTTTGGAATGTCTTGCTCTCGTACTCTAAGCTGGTAATATCCTGATCTCAGATCTATCTTCGAATAAATATTGGATCCTTAAAGTTGATCGAACAAATCGTCGATCCTCGGGAGTGGATAACGATTCTTCACTATCAGTTTATTTAACTTACGGTAGTCGATGCACATCCTGAACGATCCATCCTTCTTTTTAACAAATAAGACCGGGGCTCCCCAAGGTGAGGAACTAGGCCTTATGAATCCCTTGTCAGAAAGTTCTTGTAATTGTTCTGATAATTCCTTCATTTCGGATGGAGCCAATCGATACGGTGCTCGAGCTACGGGTGCGGCTCTTGGAATTAGGTCGATTTGGAATTCCACTGGTCGAGCTGGAGGAAGACCTGGGAAGTCCTCAGGAAATACTTCAGGAAAATCTCAGACGATTGGTACGTCCTTTATCTGTTTTCTTTCCGACTTGTCCTCCTCTTTCTTGACGGATATCTATGCTAAAAAGACCTGGCATCCTTTGGCCATGTACTCTTGAGCTTTTGAACATGAGATAACTGTCAACCGGGATTCTCTCCCATTGCTACTTTCATTGCCATAAAAAGTCAAAGTTTCATTCCCGTAGGGAATTAGAACAAGTTTCTTATCGCACACGATCATGGCGTGACATCTTCTTAACCAGTCCATACCGATAATGACATCGAAACTACCCAGTTCTATGGGCATTAGATCTATGTTGAACGGATGGCCTAAGAAATTTAAGGTGCAACCTCATATAATTGTGTCTATCTCGACTAATTTCTCATCAGCTAATTCGACATCATAACAATTTTCTAATGAAGTTGGGGCGATGTTTATCGAGGAACTAAATGCAGTGGATATAAAACTTCTATCGGCACCAGTGTAGAATAAGATAGATGCATAGTGGTTATTTAAGAGGAACGTACCCGTGACGACATTGGCATCAGGGTTTCCTGGTACATTTCCCCTCTTTTCTGCATTCCCAACTGCAAAAACCCATCCTTGTGCATTCCCATTTCCTCCATCTTTATTCTTCTACTTAGGACAATCTCTCTTGAAATGTCCTGGTGCTTCACACTCAAAACAACCATTTCCTTTGGGGGGCTGCCCCATTGCCCTTCTGAGTATTAGCAACATTTATGCTACCAGTACTCCTACAATCGCGAGCAAAGTGCCCTATTTTGTTGCACTTGTGGCACCTCTGGGTGCACGGGCCATTGTGGTGGAGATGGCACTTGTTGCACTTGGGCAAGGATCCCCCATAAGGCTTCCTTTCGCCCGTCCCCATGTTGTAGACTTTGGCGACATTCTGCCTTTTGAAGGGTTGCTGTTGGTGACCATGGTTGTTTCTAGATGAATCATCAGCCTTCCTCTTGTTGTGAGATTGCCTTTCCGCGTAGGTGCGGAGTTTCTGATCCATCAAGTCATTGGCCAACTCAATAGTCTCATCCAACGTCTTGGGTCTGGCAGATTTGACGTTCCCATAAATGTTGTCAGGAAGTCCACTGATGTACTTGTCAACCTTCTCGGTTTCATTGGCAACAAACTTGGTACATATCAGGGTTAACTCTTGGAAACGTTCAGTGTATGCTGGAACGTCGTTTCCCTTGACCTTTAGGTTCCACAGCTCGATTTCTAATTTCTTGATTTCACCCTGCGGACAATACTTGTCCGTCATCTTTTTCTTGAGTACTTCCCAAGTCATTGCATATGCCTCTGGACCTAAGGTTCTTATTTGACCATTCCACCAAGTCAAAGCAGTACCTAACAGAGTGCAGGTGGTAAACTTTACTTGATTCTTAATAGCACAACCACTGATATTGAAAACTGACTCCATCCTTTCAATCCACCGAGTTAAACCGACCACACCTTCAGTCCCCTTGAAGTTCAAAGGTTGACACTTCATGAAGTCAGCGTAAAAACAAGGGCGAGCAGTTTGCACGTTCCTTCGGTTATCCCCGTGCGAACTGTGGCTTCCATCTCCATTGGTGGAGTTTCGCAAAAGATCTTGGTCGATCATTGCTTGGATAGATTCTGGAGTCATGTTGTTTGGGTTGGTGTTGTTAACAGGGGTATTTGGCCCTCTTCTGGTCGTAGGTGCATTGATTTTTCTATATCACAAAAGATAAAACATGAGGTTATATGACAGAATATAATAATGTATAGATGAGATAATCAACACAAGAGAGGTATATAGTATAAAATAACACATCCATTTCATTCATAACTTTGAAAATTTTACATGAAATAGTTGTCAGAGTACACATAATACAATACAAAAGATCTAAGGCTATGCTAGCGGGGAAAACCCCTAATACTTAACATGCCTGTACAATGACCTAGCAAGATACAATAACATAAATCACTAAATGTGACTGTCAGCATCCCTAGAAGCATCTTGGTGATCTGGAATCTTAGCCTTTGGTCCTGGCTGTCTAGCTCTCCTCTGTTGGTCTCGCAGTGCTAACAACTTAGCCTGCATGTCGCTTATCTCTTGCTTTATATCTCTGATGACTCGAAGAGTCTCTACCATCTGGTCCTGACGCCTACGATCAGTCTCTCGAAGCGCTGCTAACTCAGCCTACTACATCTGAAAACGAGTCTCATGTACCTGATGTTGTGTCTGAATGAGAGTACTCTGCAGCTGTAGCTGTGTCTGGTGTGCCTGGAGATGAGTCTCGTATGCATACACATGATCACGATGGGTCTGAAGCTCCTGATGAGTCGCCTGACTCAATCTTATCGAGTGAGCCCAAGCCTCTCGGGAAGCATAGGCCTCCTCCTCTACCATCCATATTGTCTCCTGGAGAGTCATCCTATCCCCCATAAGTAAATCGACCCGCTGCGAGTCCATATTGACTCGCTGTGATATACGAGACCTACTATCCTAAGCATCCTCTAGTAACGCATACAAGTCCTATGTATCACGCTCATGGAGCTCGGCAAGCTCTGTGACCCTAGTATTGACCTCTCCTACGGTCATAGGTGCTATCTCTAGGACTGCCTCTGCCAGATCTACCCAAGTATCCCTAATCCCGTACCTAACATCTCTAATCCCCTATTGCCTCTCTTCAGCATCTACCGTGCTAACAAATCCATAATCTATCCCTCAACCTCTGGTAGGTCTAGCAGTAGAACTCTCTCCGATCTCATATCTGGAGCCTATAGTGGCCAATAACAACCTCTTGCGGGGAGGCTGCTCAGACTCGGGGATGTCATCCCTATGGTCAATAGGTGGTGGTATGTATAGAGATGGTGGTAGTGGTGGTGATGGTAATGCGGCAGTAACTGCATCAATGAGAGCCTGAGTGGATGTTATCCTGAGTGTCTGGATTTAGGTTAGACACCCAGATGATGGTGGTAAAGGTGGTGAATGTGCATGTAGGGCCGTACACCTAGTAAGGCGCTCCCCTGCAGAGGGTGGTGATAGTGAGATAGGTGGTGATGGTGATGGAGTAGTCATGGTCAGAAGTCTCTCAACCTCTGCCTCTAGTGGAAGGGATATGGAAGTCTAGGGTCGGACTATAATCCTAGCCCCAATAGTAATGTCAGTGGAGGGTGGTGGTATAACAGGCTCTGTTCCCTCAGGTGGGAAAACAGGCTCATTAACAGGTATAACGGTAGTAGAGTCAGCCGGAGCTAAGTGCTCCTCCTCCTCCTCCTCCTCATCATCATCATCCTCATCATTGGCGTCATCCCTAGATGAATCGTCGTCATCATCATCTCCATCATCTCCCCCATCCATAGGATAGTCAATCGGACCATCCTCTGTCTCATCATCCTCGTACTCCTCTGGATCCTCCTCGGGATCCGACTCAGTAACATATCCGGGTGACTCAGCAGTAGGTGAATCAACAGGAGGTAATGGCTGCTCCTCCGCTGGAAACTCATGCTTATCCTTAAATGGTATATACTCAGGGTATATAGGCTCTGGCACGTAGTTAGGATCATGTGCATGTATGAACATAGGCTCACGCTCATCCTCGTCTTGAGGAACTGGCAGTGTCTGTGGATCCTCTAGGCCTGGTCTGTAATCAGGTGACGGTGGGGCTACTGGATGTATAGGGAGTCCATCATATCCTAATACGATGACCCGTGGAATGCCTCCCTCAGATATCTCCTCATCATCGGCTCCCCAGAAGACTCTGCCTGGCTTAGAATCGGTATAGACGGAAGTGTAGGTAACCGCAGACGATGCAGAAGACATGACTACTGCAAAAAGCAAAAATAACTTATATAAGTATTTCTTATAAGAGAGATCGGTATGTTAGGTCTATAAGCTTTAATTATAAGAGTTTATAGTACTATACGTAGTATAATTTATATACGCATATATCAATCATGTAAGCACTTAGTAACCTACTAATGCTAAAATAGTGTGTATCATGTAAGCATATATGTGCTAGATGCAAACAAGTAATGCATGTATGTCCCGTGCAAATCCTATTTGTGAAAACAGCGTTTGAAAATGGTTATAGTCCAGACAAAAACTTTTGACCTGTTATCTATAACCTTGGCTCTGATACCAATCTGTAACACCTCTAAATCTGGGTTGCAGCGGAATGTTGAATATCCGAGGGCATTACTTCATAGATCAATAGCACAAGATATAAGAACGACCACTAAACGCGTCGTTTTAAAAAAGATACATTGGATTAACAAAATACTTGTTCATTACATAAGCTCATGGCTTCAAATTGTTCAACAATATAAGTAAAGATTTCGGTTTATAACAAATATTCCTAAAATGTAATACGCCCTAAATCTTTAGTACCGACTCTTCCAAAGAGTGACCCTCAATGTATCTGAGCACCTTGTGCCTAATTGACCTCAGAAAACATGCTTAAAACGTCAACATAAAGTTGGTGAATTCATAGGTTTATGTAAATGACCGCAAAATTTCCAAGTGTATGATTAAGCAACAAATGCAAACATCATAAAAAGTAATTACGTTTTCCTAAGCTCATGACATTGAATCTCGACATGTATGAATGCAATAAATTCCCGTGAATGATGTTCTAACCCGCAACATCCCAAATCCGACATGGTATACGTTTGTGGTCCGGCAACCTGGCACAGTGAGCGCTACTCACCCAAACGGGGATATCAATCCCAAATAGATCTATTTATAACATTCGCGCTCACAATCTAGTGATTGACAGTTCATGATAAAGGGCTCAGTGGGTTATCGCTACTTAGGCAAATACGTAATCATTGTATAAAATGTACACTTGCGTCCAATTTGTAAAACAAAGCATGTTCTCACCCCAAAGATGTAAATCATTTAAATAATTGTAAAACATGGGGCTATGAACTCACCTTAGTAAATAGTCCTCTGAAAATGATAATATATCCAAGTATAGCAAATGAATCACACCGTCAAATACCTAAGTAAATACGGCCAGTCTTAGTCTACGCTTTAGGCTAAAGACTCAATGTATAAACTATAATAAATTTCTAGTTTATATATATTGTTATCACTTGTGTTGTGGTGCAAATGTTTATTGAATTTGTATTCACTTGATGGCTCTTGGGAAGGTATATGATTACACATGTTCTTGTATACGTATAAACGTTATTAATAAATATTTCTATTTATTAAGCCGTATGTTAACTTGTATAATAACCGAGTATAACTCGTCCGACTTCGCTAAGTGTTTATAGAATCACTTTTGTTTATAAAATACCCTTAGGTTTTCTATAATTACAAACAGTCCCTCAAGTTTAGTAAAATAAAGTATTTACACTTTAGACCCTTAAGTTTTCACTTTTACATAATTGGTCCTTCATCTTTACAAAGTTACACTTTAGGTCCTTATATGTTTCTAATAGTCCCTAAAGTTTCTGAATGATAAAAACAGTCCCTTATATGTTATCCAACAGTTAGTTTAACAATTTTAAACCCTTAAATTTCAAAAAAGTGGATGCCTTTTAGTCTTTGAATTATATAAAATCGCATTTTAAGCCTGATTAAGTTCTAAAAGTGGCAACAAGTTTTATTAAACTCCAATAAGTAAAACCAACTATTTTGGCTTAGAAAATAGCTTGAATGAGCTTATTAAGCTTATTGGACTTTTGGCACGTTAAGGTCGATTAAGCTAAATAATGGTCCAACCTAGTTTTTAAAAGTACATAAGTCCTTGTTAAGCTTATTAGGGTATGTTTTAAGTTGTCTTATATGTGGGGCTTATCCAATAAGCAGTTAAGCTCGTAAAAGGGGCTTATTGGACCCGATATGAGCCCGGTAATAGTTTTAAACATTTGGTATTAATTCTTTCGGGTCCAATAACTTTTATAGGATCATTATAAAGCTTATAAGCTGTTTAGGCTCACAAATAAGCTGTGGAAGCTTATTTGTGGCTTATGGCTTTTAGCGATCTTGAAAATGGGCTAACGAACCCATTTGGGTCCGTTTAGTTTTAAAAACATGCAAAGGGTCCATATTTGCCCCCTTTTGCCCCCAACCCACCCCCATTCTCCCCCCCCCCCACCCCCCCCCCCCTAAACTGTTTGTACAAGACCTTAATAAGTTCTAGAGCTTTTAATTAGTTGTGGCTACTCGGGTGGGCATTATTGGGTCCTTTTGTTTGTATGCGGCTATTTTGGCTAGTAAGGGCCCAATATGAATTTAACTTGTGCATGTACAAGTTATATAAGTTCACTAGGTTTTCTATAAAGCATCCAATAAAGCTCCATAATGGAGCTTATTATTAAGCCGTGGCTTTCCATTGTTGGCCTTGTTGGGCCGGTTGGGCCCGTACGTAGGTACGTTTGGTTTACATGAGAATACAAGGCTCAATATTTCCCCTAGCCACTCACATAAGTTTCAAAAAGCCCTAATGACAAAAGGGTCGTGTTTATTTAACTCTAAACACGTCGTGTTTTTTTATTCAAATAATTGTTTTAAGTAGTGTATTAACGTTACCAAGTTGTAACACCTCCATAAAATCGGGTCGCAGCGAAAGGTACAATGGGAGCTAGTTAAAGTACAAAAATCATGAATAGTAACGACCTGAAATGGACGTTAAAAATAAGTATTCATTCAATGTTCTTAAAAAGATCGAGTTTTCACGTTAGGTCTCATAGTTTTGATAAAAAGACATTAAGATATTATATGACATAGTTTCATTAAATTTAAGAAAAATCTGAATCCCTCTTAATAGATATCCGTCACGGCTTCCCATCCAAGCTTATGCCTAGCACTGAGATTAAAACATGCTAAAACGTCAACAATAACTTGTTGAGTGAATTTAGGTTTTATCAGGTAATAGCTTGGACCACATGATGAAGTAATAGTAGATTATGAAAACCACATTCAATAGTCTAAAATGTATTAATTGCCCTAAGCTCATGACACGAACCTTAACGTAATAAAACTGTAATCAAACCAGTACTCGTGTTTTTGCCCCAACAGGATAACTGATGATACAAAAAACATCTACGAATTTTTCATACAGATGTTGCCCAAAACATCCTACGATTTTTTTAAATGTTAAATGCGTCAAGTGGTCAACTAGAACCACAACCTATCAGGGGATGGTCCGTCCCGATAGATGATCCATAACACTTGCGTATACCCAGCAAGGTAATTAATGGTTCATGATAAAAAGGGGGATTAAATGGCAATATGGTAACTTAGGCAATAATGTAATTAGAAAATAGCATACAGTTTTGAAAACACTTGTGTCCCAAAATAACACAACAAATCACTAAAGCCACCAAGATAGAACCATGGCTCTTGATACCAATTGAAAGATTTACGTAAACTATGATCCGGTGGTCTTGGTGAGTCAAACCACATGATAGACATTTTAGTGAGAGAGAGTAGTGAGATGGAAGATGGAGTTGTGATTAGATGGAAAATGAATGAAGGATACAAATGACTCAACAATGCCAAATGACTCAACCCCTCTATGGAAGCCATAGAGGGGTATATATAGCCCATACACCTCTAAACTATACATAGTTGCCTATTCTAGTCCTCGCGTATGTGACTATGATAAACTATGGTAATTCTGTAATGTCGTCACGTAAAAATGAATTCCCAACAAACTTCTTAAAACTGTATGTGTAGGGGCCAACTATTATGTGTAACAATCTAATAATAGCATTAGTTATTTCAATAGATAACTAACAAAATCAGGTATGGAAATTAGATTCCTATTTCATACTACATCCATCTTGATAAAACCAATGAGACCTTGGTACAGGTTGATCATCAATACCTCGTCCCTATATTAGAGGAATGATTGGCCCCGAATTCTTTAACATATGTGCCTCCTCCTCTGCAGGATCAAATATCAGCCTTCAAAAAATACCAACCAAGGGAAAAACCTCCATTAAAAAGTGTTGAGATAAAAAGCATCAAACCATTAAAGTGATGCAATAAATAATTAGGCTGAAACCTGTAATACAGTAGTACATAAATTAAAACAGACCTTATGTGTTAAAGCATTTCAGTGCCCAACCAACCAACCCTATATCCCCAACCTTCTGATTTGAAGATTGGGCTCAAACCTGTTGTTGCTGCAAATTAGCAAATAACTAAGCCGCCCTTTTCTCTTTCCCCATATTCAAATCATCACGAAGTAGCGATTTTGAGTTTTGATTATCTGACGATGATGATGATGATTAGAGGATGAGTTAGATGCTATCGAATGGGGTGATGGGGTGATTGACCGGTAGCTTCCATCCAATAGGGGTGGTGTCTGGAATATGGTAGAAGAAGGTACGGTAGGTGTTTTGAGGTTTAATATCATATAAAAAGACGCAGCTGGATCTGGATAAGTAGGCCTAATAGGAATTGAACCGAAACATACAGGCCAACTTTAGCCCACATACAAAACGACAGAAGGGAAGGGAGTGCCGGTTTTGTTTTGATGTTTTGTATAGTATATGTAACACCTCCAAATCTGGGTTGCAGCGGAATGTTGAATATCCGAGGGCGTTACTTCATAGATCAATAGCACAAGATATAAGAACGACCACTAAACGTGTCATTTTAAAAAGATACATTGGATTAACAAAATACTTGTTCATTACATAAGCTCATGGCTTCAAATTGTTCAACAATATACGTAAAGATTTCGGTTTATAACAAATGTTCCCAAAATGTAACATGCCCCAAATCTTTAGTACTGACTCTTCCAAAGAGTGACCCCCAATGTGTTTTATTAAGCTCCAATAAGCAAAAAAAACTATTTTGGCTTATAAATAAGCTCGGATGAGCTTATTTAAGCTTATTGGACTTATTGGGCCCGTTAAGGTCCATTAAGCTAAATAATGGTCCAATCTAGTTTTTAAAAGTACATAAGTCCTTGTTAAGCTTATTAGGGTCTGTTTTAAGTTGTCTTATATGTGGGGCTTATCCAATAAGCAGTTAAGCTCGTAAAAGGGGCTTATTGGGCCCGATATGAGCCCGGTAAGAGTTTTAAACATTTGGGCTTAATTCTTTCGGGTCCAATAACCTTTCTAGGATCATTATAAAGCTTATAAGCTGTTTAGGCTCACAAATAAGCTGTGGAAGCTTATTTGTGGCTTATGGGCTTTTAGTGGTCTCGGAAATGGGCTAACGAGCCCATTTGGGTCCGTTTGGTTTTAAAAACATGCAAAGGGTCCATATTAGCCTCAACTAAGTTTGTAAGACTCTTAATAAGTTCATAGAGCTTATAAATAAGTTGTGGCTCACCGGGTGGGCTTATTTGGGTCCATTTGGCTTTGTACGCGGCTATTGGGCTAGTAAGGGCCCAATAGGAATTTAACTTGTGCATGTACATTATATATAAGTTCACTAGGTTTTCTAGGTCAATCAATAAGCTCGAATGAGCTTATTATTAAGCCGTGGCTTTCCACTGTTGGGCTCGTTGGGCCGGTTGGGCCCGTACGTAGGTACGTTTGGTTTACATGAGAATACAAGGCTCAATATTTCCCCTAGCAACTCACATAAGTTTCGAAAAGCCCTAATGACAAAAGGGTCGTGTATTTAACTTGTAAACACGTCGTGTTTTTTTCATGCAAACGATTGTTTAAGTAGTGTATACGTTCCCAAGCCTTAGTGTCACGTTCACAATGAAAGTTTACGTATAGATTTATTACCATTTCGTGTATAATGTTTGTTGTTCATGTCGAAGACCAAGTTTTCATATACACAAAAGGTTTAAAGTCATTGCTTGTTAATACTCCCATATGTTTCGTGTTTCCTTGCACATTTTCACCACACAAGTCGTTATACGTAATAGTATTGCGTATAACTCGCATGTTTCTCATTTAACATGCGTGAACTTACTCTAGTACATCATATATATGCATACGTGACATATAAACTAGTTAACAAGGTAAACACGCATAATATAAGTATAACACGAGTCATAAGGGTTTAACGTGACTTACAAAGGGTCCTAAGACTTTGTTTTCAAGTGTGCGCGAGAAAGGAGACAACCCACATATGAATTATATGTCTAAATGATTAACTGAGACTCCAAGGCTTAGTGTATACCCAATCCTAGCTCGTGTAAACCCTTGTGTGTGTTATGGCTTCGTGTGGGACAAAGGAAAGGTGTTTGCTTGCGGTTTTATGACCCGAACAAAGAGAGTGTATGTGTTTAAGTGTTTGTGTTTGTAAGAGTGTAAAATGGTGAGATATGAGTATGTATTTATAGGCAAAGACCTAGTTACACTTCCTAGTCACATAAACTAAACCAAAACCGTCCTAGCTTAGGTGTTTTTGTGGTTTCTAGTTAGCAACACATTGTTTTTGTTAAACCACTAAGTACATTCTTTAATTAGGGGATCATGGTACAAGATTTACCTAAGATATTGGAAATCTTAAGGTTTATGTATGTTCATTGTATGTAGTCGCGGCATAAGCAAGAAAAGAGGCCAAATAGGTTATTAACCATTGTGTATTTAGCTAACTAGAGACCAAATAGTACATATCTTAATTAACCTTAGGATGTACAAGTACTTAAAGAGATACTAGGAGGATTCTTAAGGATTTGTGTGTTGATTTGATGGTTAGCCGTGGTATCCAAGAGAAAAAGAGTAAGAAATGTTGTCATCTAATGTATAATATAGCTTAACTATGAACATTAAGGACTAACATTAATTAATGAGGGTTTGTACATGTACCTAAGGATCAAAAGGAAGATTTCTAGTTGTTTGATCCCATAACTCAGCTCTAGTGGGTTGTGTACACAAAATTGATTTAATTTTTGTGTTAAGGTTTTAAAAGTGGGTATCGGTTTGAGTCTAGGTAAGTCTTGGTATTTCCGGGGTGTGTTCAAATGTATTTTATTGCGAAACGTAACACTTTTACGTGACCAATAAAATAAAATACGCAAAGTTAATAATTTTCTTCTTAATAATTATATAACACTTGGTTGGTGTAAACATTAATTTATTTAATGACTGTTTACATTAGATGATTATTTCTAGTCTACGCGGTTTAGCTTAAAAGTTAATTTAAAAGTAAACGCGTATCGGACCAAAATAAATAGTGACGAATAATAAGAGTCGTAAAATGACCTAAAATTGAGAAATGTTACAGTCTCCACCTGTTAAAAGAGCTTTGTCCTCAAAGCTTAAGACCTTGTAGTGAATGACAAAACCCGGTTTATGAAGAGTTATGGGTATTTCTGTTTGAACGAATCTTTACGTACCCATGTGAACTCAGGACCTTTCCTAGAGTTCAAGCGAACCTTAACCAATGGTATCCGGCTTTGCTTCAATCGTTTGATCTCCCGTTCCATGATTTCAACGGGCTCTTCCACAAACTGGAGCTTATCGTCAACGTGAATTCCTTCTAACGACACGACCAATGGTTCGTCCGCGTAACATTTCTTCAGATTAGACACATGGAAGGTATGATGAACTCTGCTTAACTCTTGGGGAAGTTCCAGCCTGTAGGCAACTTTCCTAACTTTGGCTAATACCTTGAAAGGTCCGACATATCTCAGGTTTAACTTACCCCGCTTACCAAAATGTACAACCCCTTTCCAAGGTGAGACCTTGAGCATAACCCTATCCCCAACTTCAAACTCCATTGGCTTTCGCTTCAAATCAGCGTAGCTCTTTTGTCGATCCAAAGCAGCTTGAATTCTTTGCTTGATCAGGGCGATCTTTTCCGTTGTTTCTTGAATCAATTCCGGACCAGTCAGTTGAGCTTCTCCAACTTCGGCCCAGCACACAGGTGATCGACATTTTCGGTCATAAAGCGCCTCATATGGTGCGGCCTTTATGCTAGCGTGATAACTGTTGTTATATGAAAACTCAGCTAGTGGCAAATGTTTAACCCATCCTTTTCCAAAATCGATCACGCAAGCACGTAGCATGTCCTCGAGAGTTTGGATAGTTCTCTCGCTCTGGCCATTAGTTTCTGGATGATACGCAGTGCTCATACTTAAATCTGTACCCAAAACTTTCTGAAATGATTTCTAGAAATTGGATGTGAATCTCCCATCACGATCACAGATGATTGACACAGGTATTCCGTGCCTTGCTACTATCCTGTTTAGGTACAACCTTGCCAACTTGTCTAATGGATCATTATCCCTTATTGGCAAGAAGTGAGCAGATTTTGTAAGTCGATCCACAATCACCCAGATGGTGTCAAAACCCTGTGACGACTTTGGAAGCTTGGTGATAAAATCCATCGTGATATTATCCCACTTCCACTCGGGTATTGCTGGTTGTACTAACAATCCCGATGGCCTTTGGTGTTCGGCCTTGACCCTCGCACATGTCAAGCACTTGCTAACATAGGTGGCAATGTCAGCCTTCATGTTTGGCCACCAATATAGCTTCTTCATGTCTTGGTACATCTTTTCGGAACCGGGATGGATAGAATACTTCGACTTGTGGGATTCGTGCATAATTACGGATCTTAAGTCGCCATAGCAAGGTAACCAACTCCTGCCGTTTAAACATAAAGTTCCATCGACGCGTGGTTCCAATTTCTCCTTGGGTATATCCTTTCTGATCATACCGCCTATATCTTCATTCTCAAGATTCTCTGGTTTCAGGGCTTCGATCTGAGCTTCTAAAATTCGTTTGGGAAGATTCAAGCCAATAGTCATAACCAAGGCTCGAACCCGCAATGGCTCAATCCGTTCCTTACGGCTTAATGCATCAGCCACTACGTTTGCCTTCCCTGGATGATAACGAATGTCACAATCGTAGTCACTTAGCAATTCAAGCCAACGGCGTTGCCTCATGTTAAGCTCCTTTTGATCGAGAATGTGTTGTAGGCTTTTATGGTCGGTGAACACGGTGCATCTGGTTCCATATAGATAGTGTCTCCATATCTTTAGAGCAAATACCACCGATCCAAGTTCTAAATCATGAGTGGTGTAGTTCTTCTCATGAACTTTTAACTGTCGAGAAGCATAGGCAATCACCTTCTCTCTCTGCATCAACACAGCGCCTAAACCTTTGTGTGACGCATCACAGTAGACCACAAAGTCTTCGCTTCCTTCAGGTAAAGCCAGAATTGGCGCACTGCACAACTTCTGCTTTATCAACCGAAATGCGTTCTCTTCCTTTTCACCCCAGTCAAACTTTATTCCTTTCTGAGAAAGCTTCGTTATTGATTTAGCAATCTTTGAAAATCCTTCGATGAACCTTCGATAGTAACCAGCAAGACCTAAAAATTGGCGGATCTCCGTCGGTATCTTAGGGGTCGCCCAATCTTTGATAGATTCTATCTTGGCTGGATCCACGTGTATGCCTCTGCTATCAATGACATGCCCAAGAAATTGTACCTTCGGAATCTAAAATTCACATTTTGAAAACTTGGCATACAACTTCTCCTTCTTAAGCAATTCCAAAATGGCCTTAAGATGTTCTTCATGCTCTTTCTTGTCCTTTGAATAAATAAGTATGTCATCGATGAAGACAATTACGAACTTATCCAAGTAAGGCTTGCATACTCAGTTCATGAGGTCCATGAATACTGCAGGTGCGTTTGTCAGTCAGAATGGCATAAACTGGAACTCGTAATGACCATACCGAGTTCGGAATGCCGTCTTTGAAATGTTTTGCTCTCGTACTCTAAGCTGGTGATATCCTGATTTCAGATTTATCTTCGAATAAATACGATCCTTGGAGTTGATCAAATAGATCGTCGATCCTCGGGAGTGGATAACGATTCTTCACTGTCAGCTTATTTAACTCCCGGTAGTCAATGCACATCCTGAATGACCCATCCTTCTTTTTGACAAACAAGACCGGGGCTCCCTAAGGTGAGGAACTAGGTCTTATGAATCCTTTGTCGGAAAGCTCTTGTAGTTGTTCCGATAGTTCCTTCATTTCGGATGGAGCCAATCGATACGGTGCTCGAGCTACGGGCGCGGCTCTTGGAATTAGATCGATCTGAAATTCCACTGGTCGAGCCAGAGGAAGACCCGGCAAGTCCTCAGGTGACACTTCAGGAAAGTCTTGGACGATTGGTACATCCTTAATTTGTTTTCCTTCTGACTTGTCCTCCTCTTTCTTAGTGGATATATGCGCCAAAAAGACCTGGCATCCCTTCGCTATGTACTCTTGAGCTTTTGAACATGAGATAACTATCAACCGAGATTCTCTCCCATTGCTACTTTTGTTGCTACAAAAAGTTAAAGTTTCATTCCCATAGGGAACTTGAACAAGTTTCTCATCGCACACGATCACGGCGTGACATCTTCTTAACCAGTCCATACCGATAATGACGTCGAAACTACCCAGTTCTACGGGCATTAGATCTATGTTGAACGGATGGTCTAAGAAATTTAAAGTGCAACCTCGTATAATAGTGTCTATCCCGACTATTTTCCCATCAGCTAATTCGACATCATAACTATTATCTAATGGAGTTGGGACGATGTCAATCAGGGAACTAAATGCAGTAGATATAAAACATCTATCGGCACCAGTGTAACACCCCCAAATTGGGTCGCAGCAGAATAAGGGTCCGGGGCATGTTACTTCTCAGATCAATAACACAAGATAATATTTCGAATAAATACTGGATCCTTGGGAGTTTTGATCAAATATATCGGGTCGATCTCGGAGTGATACCGATTCTTTAACTGTTCAGTTTATTTAACTCACGTAGTCAATGCACATCTTTGAATGACACTCCTTCTTTGACGAAATAAGACCGGGCTCCCCTAAGTGAGGACTTGGCCTTATGAATCCTTTATCAAAACTCTTGTAATGTTCTGATACAATCCTTCATTTTGGATGGAGCCCATCGATACGGTGCTCGAGCTAGGGTGCGCTCCCGGAATAATCGATTTGAATTCCACTGTCGAGCGAGGAAGACCTGCACCTCTTTCAGGAAAAAACCTCAGGAAAATCTCGACATTGGTACAGTCCTTTATTTGTTTTCCTTTCGACTTGTCCTCCTTTTTCTTGGCGGATATCAGCGCCAAAAAGACCTGGCAACCTTTGGCTAGTACGCTTGAGCTTTTGAAACACGCGATAAACTGTCAACCGAGATTCATCCATCCCATTGCAACTTTCGTTGCCACAAAAAGTCAAAGTTTCATTCCATAGGAACTTGAACAAGTTGTCTTCACATTCACACACGATCACGCGTGACAATCTTCTTAACCCGTCCATACCGATAATGAATCGAAACTACACCAGTTCTACCCGCATTTAGATCTATGTTGAACGATGGTCTAAGAAATTTAAAGTGCAAACGCACGAATAATAGTGTCAATTCCCGACGATCTTCCCATCAGCTAATTCGACATCATAACTAATATTTCTAATGGTGTTGGGGTGATGTAATCAATGAACTAAATGCCAGTGATATAAAGCTTCTATCGCAACCATAGTCGAATAAGATAGATGCAAAAGTGGTTATTTAAAGGAACGTACCCGTGACACATTGAGTTCGGGTTCCTTATGCATTCCCTCTCTCTCTGCAATTCCCAACGGCATCGAACCCAGCGTGTGCATTCCTATTCCCTCCGTCCTTATTCTTCAATTTAGGATAATCTCTCTTGAAATGCCCTGGTGCTCCACACTCAAAACAACCATTCCCCTTGGGAGCTGCCCCATTGCCCTTCTAAGTATTAGCAACATTTATGTTACCAGTACTCCTGCAATCACGAGCAAAATGCCCTACTTTGTTCACTCTATGCACTTCTGGGTGCACGGGCCATTGTGTTGAAGATGGCACTTGGGGGCTGTTTCTTTTTTTTCCTGTCTGGAAATAGTTCCTGTCTAGATTAATAATCCTGTCTGGAAATAATCCTGTCTGAAAATATCTTGTTTCTTTTTCATCCTGAATGAGAATCTTAAAAACCTAAATGGCTGATTTACCTGTTTTTTAAAATAACAGATAGAACAATGATCACGTATTGGAAACCAAAAGAATAAAAAATCAAGTATAAATGATACATAATCAAACTTCAATTACTACCAAAGTTCTAGAAAACTTAGACAAGTGCAACTAAATAGGGAATTTAAAGGAGAAAAAAAAACCCGTAACTTTTATGTAGTTTTATACATATACAAAGATGAGGTAATGAAGTCGACATAAAAAAACATGTTAGAGGGATCAAAAGAGTAGAGACGACAATTCAATGGTTAGCATGAGGAGTAAGGCAGCGGATTAGAGTGGTATGTTAGTTACCATGGGAAGTAGGTGTGGTAGAGCCGAAGATGTTAAAAACAAGTTAGTTGGGTTAGGAGAAGAAAGAATAAAAGAAAGATGTGTGGGTAAATTTGTGATACAGGATCCTGGATGGAAACAATCTTCTTTTTAGCACCCTTTTAGAAACAGGATTTACTTCCGTATTAAGCAAAAAAGAAACAATCTTTTTCCTAGTTGCATTAAGAAATTTTTCCATCTAGGATATTAAGCAAAAAAGAAACACCCCCTTGGTGCACTTGGGCAAAGATCTCCCATAAGGCTTCTTTTTGCCTGTCCCTATATTGTAGACCTTGGAGACATTCTGCCTCTTGAAGGGTTGTTGCTGGTGACCATGGTTGATTCTGATAAATCACACCTTCCGGTTTGTTGTCAGACTGCCTTTCTGGCCGTAAGGTGCGGAGTTTTTTGATCCATCAAGTCGTTGTGCCTACCAATAGTCTCATCCAAACGCTGTGGTCTGGCAGATTTAATAGTTCCCAATAAATGTTGTCAGGAAGTCCACTAATACTGTCAACCTTCTCGATTTCGTTGGCAACAAACTTGGTACATATCAGGGTTAGCTCTTGGAAACATTTAGTGTATGCTGGAACAAAGCCAAACGTTCCCATTTGGACCTTTAGGTTCCACATACATCCTCGATTTCTAATTTTCTTGATTTCACCTTAACGGACAATACTTGTTGCGTCATCCGATTTCTTGGAGTACGTTTCCCAATGTTGAGTCATATTGCATATGCCGGCGTCAGAGGGCGCAGGGAGGACCTACAGGTTCTTAATCGGGGGTTAGACTATTGTCCAGGGAGATATCACACAACCATTACCACCCACGTCCAATCAGGGGGCAAGGTGCACCTAACAAAGTACAACAAGAGTGAAGGTGGCGGAAAAAACTTATACTCTTGTTAGCAAGTTTCTTGAATAGGCACTAGGGGCACCACTGGGGGTGGGGGGTTGTTTTTGTGAGGGGTTAGGGTGGGGGGGAGCGTAGATAGGAAGGGGGGGGGGTGGTGTGTGGGGTTGTCAGTTGAATGGTGTGTCGAAATACGATCTGTCTCGGGGTGAGAGGTGGTATATAGGTCTATGTTGGGGTCGGGGGTGGGGGTAAGTATGTTGAGGGGTGGGGTGGGAGGGGATTGATGGGGGGGGTGGGGGGGATGTTGGGGGTGTGCGGAGATTATCAATACAAACCCGGACGTCTCAGTGTGTCAAACTAATAACGGTATGCAAACTAATCCAATTGATTGGTCTTAATAACGCGGCGCAAAACCAACCACGGAGTGGAATAGAAGAAGCGGACGGAGGAGTTACGCAATGTGAGGAGGGGACGGTTCTCTGGGAAGGTAGTACATAAGGTTGGTAGCTGAGGACGATGGTAAATACCATCTGAACCAATGACGGTGTCCACTTCTCAATCCAATACACACAAGGTCAAACCGACCACGGGCCTCTTTCAGTTCCCGCGTTGAAGTCAAGAGGTTTGACACTTCATGACAATCACGGTGAACAAACAAAGGGCGGGGGCAGCGGCCGCATGATTTGCACATTAGGCCTTTAGTTATCCCCGCTGTCATAGCCATCATCCTCCATGCGAAACTTGTGTGGCTTAATTGGGGCTCTATTTATGTTGTCTATTTTTCCATCTTTGTGGCTTCCACCATCGATTCTCTTCCAATTTGGTGGATTTTTTTCTCCTTCCGCAAAAGAGCTTCTTAGTCAATCCATGGTCTTGGGAAGGATTCGAGTCATGGTTGTTTTGGATTTGGCGTTGTTAACAAAACCACCCACAAGCATCCACCCCAAAAACGAACCCACCACCAAGGTATAGCCGCCCAAAACACCGCACACCAGAAACACCCCCGGGAACGTAATTATTAGGTATGGTAGGCTTTTTCATATAATGGATTTATTTTTGTGTCCTCTTCTTTCCCCCGCTTCATACTCAATTATTTTTTAATCTGTCCGAACTATTTAAGGTAACGGGTGCCATGATTCCTTCGTTAGAGGTGCCATGATTTCGTTCCGTTCCTAAATGACGCCGATTCGTCTTAAAAACACAAAAAAAAAAACATGAGGGTTAATTATGACATAATATAATAATGTATAGATGAAGAAAAATCAACCATAAAGAGAAGTATATAAGTTACAAAAACGACACAAAAAAAAAAGACACAGAGAAACAGCATAAAACATACATATCATCACAACAAACCAACATAAGACACCAATCATAACCCCCACCGCCTCCTCCAACCACACATGCTCAAGCCACCCGCACCCCCCCCTCCCCCTCCCCAACTTTTCCCCACCCCTCACTGCCCCCACCCCCACCCCGCTCCCCTCCCCCACCAATCATTCTAATCCATCATGCACACCATATAACTTACATGCAATAAAGTTGTCGTAATTTAACATAGAATACCCACTACCAACAACGAATAAACGCCTCATGCTGAGCGGAGGGGGGTAATCCAACTCCTCTGAATAACTTCCTTTTATAAACAAGCCAAAACATATTTCGACCCTTCAAGAGCAAGATCAGCCCTCCGATACCCCCTCGTCCCCCCGCCCCGGCACCTTACCCACCTCTCGCCATGCCTTTGTACCACCCCGCCCCCATCAAACCCCTCCCTGCGCGCCCCACCCTGGTGACAACCCTGAAACTCAATCGTCCCACGATTACCCTTCTCGAAATCCTTCCCATCCTCCCCGCCCTCCTCCCCCGACCGAGGCCCGTTACCTAGGCCTCTGGTTCCTCTAACTCTCCATTGCTCTCCTCACTGCAGCATCCCGTGCCAGGGCCTTTTTACTATGCCACTCTAATTCCTACACAACTACTCCAGTTCCACTCAATAGGCGACACGATCACCAACGGGCTATTGCTAAATATAGCCAACATCAGCCCTAGACTAGCGTGAGTCGCGTCCACCCACCCCACCGCACTACACACCCACACTCACACTTTGCACAGGAACTCACAAGTTCTACTCCACACCCCACACTCCAGCTCATCTTAACCCCTTAACCACACCTACTCGGCCTATCCTATCTCTACAGTATGGACTCAGAAGAAGTCTTTCAAACCATCTGTGTGCCAACCCTATCTCTGCCACCTACGTGGAGTCAAAAGAGTCCCAGGTCCTACACTCGACTCTCGACGAAAGAAGCCATCGACGGCGTAGTCGATCCGGCGCCAACTTCAACACCCCCCGCCACAGTCCCCGACCCCCCAAGCACACCACAGAAACTCCCTCACAGCATGTCACCATCCAAAACTCCGAAGCGTCAACAGAGGGGGGGTAAGTGAGCCCTGTTGCATTGAAAACGAGTCTCGTGTACCTGATGCAGTGTCTGAATGAGAGTACCCTCAGCAATACTTGTTTGATGTGCACCTAAGATGGGTCTCAATGTGCATTACACATGACAACTGATGGTTTGAATTTTTTTACATGAAATAGTTTCTGATTACACAAAATATGATACAAAAGATCTAAGGCTATGCTAGCAGGGAAAACCCCCTAATACTTAACATGCCTGTGCAATGACCTAGCAAGACAAAATGACATCAACCACTAGACGTGACTGTCCACATCCCCTGAAGCATCCTGGTGATCTGGAATCCTAGCATCTAGTGCTGGCTGTCTAGCTCTCTGTTGTCCTCGCAGTTCTAGCAACTCGGTATGCATGTCGCCCATCTCTCGCCTCATGTCTCTCATCACACAGAGAGTCTCTACCATCTGTGCCTAATGCCTACGGTCAGTCTCTCGAAGCGCTGTTATCTCAGCCTGCTGCATCTAAAAGCGAGTCTCATGTACCTGATGTTGTGTATAAATAAGAGTACCCTGCAACTGTAGCTGTGTCTGATGTACCTAGAGATGGGTCTTGTATACGTACACATGATCATGGTGGGTCTGAAGCTCCTGATGGGTCACCTGACTCAATCCTATCGAGTGAGCCTAAGCCTCTCAGGAAGCATAAGCCTCCTCCTCCACTATCTATACTGTCTCCTAGAGAGTCATTATATCCCCTATAAGTAAGTTGACCCGCTGTGAGTCTATATCGACTCGCTGTGATATACGAGACCTACTATCCTGAGCATCCTCTAGTAAGACATACAAGTCTTGTATATTATGCTCATGGAGCTCAGCAAGCTCTGTGACCCTAGTATTGACCTATCCCATGGTCATAGGTGCTATATCAGGAACTGCCTCTGCCGGATCTACCCAAGTATCCCTAATACCATACCCAACCTCACTAATCCCCTGTCATCTCGCTTCAGCATCTACGGTGCTAACAAACACATAATCTACCCCTCAACCTCTGGTAGGTCTGGCAGTAAAACTCTCCCTGATCTCATATCTGGAGCCTAGAGTGGACAAACACAACCTCTTGCGAGGTGGCTGCTCGAACTCGGGAATATCATCCTTACGGTCAACAGGTGGTGGTATGTATAGAGATGGTGGTAGTGGTGGTAGTGGAGGTGATGGTAATGCGGCAGTAACTGCATCAATAAGGGCCTGAGTGGATGCTATCCTGAGTGTCTGGATTTGGGTTGGACACCCAGATGATGGTAGTAATGGTGATGGCACAGGTGGTGGTGATGAATGTGCAGGTGGGGCCATGCACCTAGCAAGGCGCTCTCCTGCAGAGGGTGGTGATAGTGAGATAGGTGGTGATGGTGATGGAGTAGTCATGGCTAGAAGTCTCTCAACCTCTGCCTCTGGTGGAAGGGATATGGAAGCCTGAGGCCGGACGGTAATCCTAGCCCCAATAGTAATGTTAGTGGAGGGTGGTGGTATAACAGGCTCTGTTCCAGGCTCTGTTCCCTCAGGTGGGGAAACAGGCTCATCAGCAGGTACAACAATAGCAGAGTCGGCCGGAGCTAAGTGTTCCTCCTCCTCCTCCTTATCCTCATCATCCTTATCCTTATCATTGGCGTCATCCCCAGATGAATCACCGTCATCATCATCTCCATCATCTCCCCGTCCATAGGATAGTCAACCGGACCATCCTCTATCTCATCATCCTCGTACTCCTCTGGATCCTCCTCGGGATCCGACTCAGTAACATATCCGGGTGACTCAGCAGTAGGTGAATCAACAGGAGGTAATGGCTGCTCCTCAGCTGGAAACTCATGCTCATCCTCCAATGGTATATACTCAGGGTATATAGGCTCTGGCACGTAGTCAGGATCATGTGCCTGTACGAACATAGGCTCACGCTCATCCTCGTCCTGAGGAACTGGCGGTGTCTGTGGATCCTCTGGGCCTGGTATGTAATCCGGTGATGGTGGGGCTACTGGCTGCATCGGGAGTCCATCGTATCCTAATACGATGACTCGCGGAATGCCTCCATCAGATATCTCCTCATCGGCTCCCCAGAAGACTCTGCCTGGTTCAGAATCGGTATAGACGGAAGTGTAGGTAACCGCAGATGATGCAGAAGACATGACTACTGCAAAAAGCAAAAATAACTTATATAAGTATTAATTATAAGAGAGATCTGTATGTTACGTCTATAAGTTTTACTTATAAGAGACTTATAGTAATATACGTAATATAATTTATATATGCGTATATTAATCATGTAAGCACTTAGTAACTACTAATGCTAAAACAGTGTGTATCATGTAAGCATATATGCGCTAGATGCAAACAAGTAATGTATGTATGTCCCTTACAAATCTCATTTGTGAAAACAGTGTTTGAAAATGGTTATAATCCAGACAAAAACTTTTGACCTGGTTCTCTATAACCTTGGCTCTGATACGAATCTGTAACACCTCCAAATCTGGTTAGCAGCGGAATATAATGTATATCCGAGGGTGTTACTTCATAGATTAATAGCACAAGATATGAGAAGACCACTAAACGTGTCGTTTGAAAAAGATACATTGGATTAACAAAATACTTGTTTGTTATATAAGCTCATGGCTTCAAATTGTCAACAGTATAAATAAGATTTCGGTTATATACAATTGTCCCCAAAATGTAATAAGACTCCAAATCTTAAATGTTGACTCATTCAATTATTGACTTCCAATGTATCACTGCACTCGTGCTTATTGACCTGAGAAAAAAAAAAAAAATAAAACCCATGCTTAAAACGTCAACATAAAGTTGGTGCAATTCATAGGTTTATGTAATCAATAGTAAGACCGCAAGATTTCCAAGTGTACTGATTAAGCAACAAATGCCAAACATCATAAAAGTAATTACGTTTTTCCTAGCTCATGACACTGAAGCTCACATTGTATGAATGCAAATAGATTGCCATAATTGCCCGTGAGTGAATGATGTTCTAACCCGTAATCATCCAAATCTGATCATGGTATTCGTTCGGTTCCCGTGTGATAGCTATTCACCCGAATGGGATTGTCAATCCCAAATAGATCTATTTATACATTTGCGCTACACAATCCAGTAATTGACAGTTCATGATAAAAGGACTCAGTGGGTTATTGCTACTTAGGCAAACACGTAATCATAGTATAAAATGTACACTTGCGTCCAATTTGTAAAACAAAGCATGTTCTCACCCCAACGACGTAAATCATTTAAATAATTGTAAAAACATAGGGCTATGAACTCACCTTAGTAAATAGTCCTCTGAAAATGATAATATATCCAAGTATAATTCACACCGTCAAATACCTAAGTAAATACGGTCAGTCTTAGTCTACAAGTTTAGGCTAAAGACTCAATGTATAAACTACAATAAACTGCTAGTTTATATATACTGTTATCACTTGTGTGGTGGTGCACATGTTTTATGTATTTATATTCACTTGATGGCTCTTGGGAAGGTATACGATTTCACACGTTCTAATACACGTATAAAAGTTATTAATAAATATTTGTATTTATTAAATCGTAGGTTAACTTGTATATTATCCGAATATAATTCTTCCGATTTGTTAAGTGTTTATGAAATCACCTTTATAAAATACCCTTAGGTTTTCTATAATTACCAAACAGTCCCTCTAGTTTATGAAAATAGAGTATTTACACTTTAGACCCCTTAAGTTTTTACTTGTACATATTTAGTCCTTCAATTTTACAAAGTTACACTTTAGGACCTTATATGTTTCTAATAGTCCTTAAAGTTTTAGAATGACCAAAAACAGTCCCTTAAGTTATCAAAACAGGGAATTAACAGTTTTAAACCTTTAAGTTTCAAAATTGACACATTTAGTCCCTGAACTTGTAAAAATCACATTTTTAGTCCAAATAAGTTCTGCATGTCATGTCCAGTTGTAAATTCCCATTTGTTAAAAAACAAGCGTTTGAAAATAGTTATAGTCACAAACAAAAAACTTTTTGACCTGGTTCTCTATAATCTTTGGCTTTTTGATACCATCTTGTGTTAACACTCCCAAATCTGGGTTGCCAGCGGAATGTAGAATATCCGTACGAGGGGTTACTTCATAGATAATAGCATAAGATTATGAGAACGACCACTAAACGTGTCGTTTTAAAACGTAATTAGATTAATAAAATACTTGTTTATTACATAAGCTCATAGCTTCAAGTTGTTTAACAATATAAGTAAAGATTTCGGTTTATAACAAAATGTTCCCAAAATGTAATACGCCCCAATCATTTATGTATGACTCTTCAAAGGTGACCCCCAATGTATCTGAAGCACCTCATGCCCTTATATGACCTGGTGAAAACATGCTTAAACGTCACATAAAGATGGTGATTCATATGTTTATATCTGCTCGAGTAATCTCACAACATCAGTAGCAGAGATACGACACACTAATTTTGAGTCGAACAAGAGTCGCTATAGTGATTAAGACACTAATCCTAATCGCTCTCTATCTAATGAACACTGAAATACCTACAGAGATCAATTCACCGTGCTTAGAATCACCGTCTATCTGACTCCCACTACGGACGATACACTGTGCGATATAGAATGCCTCCACGCTACTCAATGTGTAATTAATTGACACAATAAGTCTCCAAATGCCACACACACTACATACACACTCTCGCCATTCGTTGCATCGCTCCCTCGTCGAAGTCCTACACCCACCATACCTAGAATCCTCATATCATATAATAAAACTCACCGCACCCCATCCCGGCAGAGTTAACGTTAAGAGCTGCAAACCCCACAATTTCCCCCCCCCTACAAATCACCCCCTAAACACCAACCCCCTCCTCCCAACCACCCAACCCCACCCACCAAAACCCCCCCTTACACCACCCCCCCCCCCCTCATATCCCTCCAACACCAAATAGTTACCACCCACCACCCTCCAACCTCCCCACCTCCCAGACCCCAACCTCCCAACAACACCCCCTCCCTAAAACACCCCACCACCCCACACCCCCACCCTATAAGAAACCACATCATACCCCCCTCCCACCCCCCCCCACCCAACCATACCACCCAAATCACTCCCCCCCTCCCCTTTCATACCCACCACCACACAACACCCCCACCCCAACACAGCCCCCCATACACCCCCCCCCCCCCCCCACCCCACCCCCAACCCTCACCCAATCACCAACAATATCACCCATACTACCATTCCCCACTTCCCCAAACCGCACATTACACCCCACCCCCTACCTCACTACCCCCCCACACTCCACCATGCATCCCACAACCCACCCACCACCCTCCCATTTACACATACCCACCAACTCGCCCTTACAAAAATATAACCCTAACCCCTACCCCTCCAAACTAATTCCACCCCCTTCCCACCCCCCCACCCAAGTCGGCAACCTGGCACAATGATCGTACTCACCCAAACGGGGTGTCAATCTCCAAATAGATCCTATTTTCTCTCAATTCCTACCGACGCCTCAATTAAAGCTCATGTAGTGTGCATTACATAGCGAGAGTATCTGCAAGCATTAAGGGCCTCAAGTGGAGCGCGCACAGCAGACACTCCTACTACTACGGCCAAATACTCAATCCAAGTCGTATAATCCATTGTATGTCACTATAATGCCCCATTGTACACTGTGCGTCAAAGGTCATGTGTCAATATAGTCATACCCATGTATCTCCTTGTTATCTCTACCACCTAATAAGATTGATCAGTGATGATCATAGATCGTTTAAGTCCTCAATATGTCGTTAAAACATGAGGCTGTGTCCCACTCCACTGCACACGGTTACTCTTGACCATAGTGTATATGTACGAACGTATCCACGCCGCGATAAAACAAAGGTATTAATATATCAAGTACACAAATGAATCACGCCGTTCTCAAATACCTAATTAAGCTCTATCACAGGCCCCCCATAAGTCTTTAGTCTACAGTTTAGGCTAAAGACTCAATGTATAAACTACAATAAACTGCTAGTTTATATATACTGTTATCACTTGTGTGGTGGTGCAGATGTTTTATGTATTTGTTATTCACTTGAGGCATCCATTGGAGACTGCGCTTCTACACGACTGTGATACACACTCACTCTATAATACATAATTCTAGTGAGTGAGACTACGCTCTCCTACACAAGTAGTACTCTTCTAAGTGTATCTGTCAGGTCCGTGATGGTTAGTTGTAAATCAGTCAGTAGGCAGTGATCATTCAGCTGCCTATATACCCTCAAAACCTCCAACGTCACTAACTCTATACTTCGCTCCCCACCCCCCAACACATCCCCCCTGTCCTTCCGAAGCCTCGATCAGTGAGATATTCTATGACGCTACCAACGTTCACTCATTTTGAGTTCTATTAGAACTAATAACCCACATCAACGTATATCTGGTTAGAAGACCCTATTACGATGTGTACGCCAGAGAGAACAAGCCCACTCAGGTTCTACTCCATGCACCAAGAAGTATATACTAATTTATATCATCAGAGTGTGTGTGCCTTGTAAATACTCCTTAAGTTTTCAGAGTTGCTTTACACACATAAGTTGACGCTCACGCCCTCTATAACTTCTGTGCTCTCACCAAGACTAATCAACTGAGTACTCTTGTTAGTGCACGCACCCTCATCAGACTGACACCACTATGCACCCCAAATAGAGTACCCATAATATTCAACACAAGACGCTGTGTCACAAGTCATAAACATACCCACACAGACCAATCTATCACGAATACGCATATAGCGATATGAACAATAATTGATCCTTGAGATCCACAGTTTTGATCACCCCTCACCGATAGATCACATCATAAGTTAATACACCTCTTATAGCATACATCCATTTAACATTTGCGCCTATCAAGGTATACTGTTTAGAGCCACCATCTCACTAATTGAGTGTATACTCGTAAGAGAGGGCACATATCTAACTGAGTTGCGTCATCTCATTTAGATCCCACCTACACACTATATAGCCCACCCATAATACCTGTGCACACAACAAGCGTCGCTCAAAAAATGTGATATGACTGCAGCATCTCCGCACGTAGGAAAGTTCAAATTCAGTCTTAGTGAGACCGGCTTATTTGGCTCCTCACCGCTGTACAACCCTACAGAAACACTACATTAAACAAAATATATCGGGTATATCTAGAATTCTAATCGTGTGTCATAAAGAACTCAAACTAAGGTATTTATCTAGAGCTTACTTTACAGCCTGATTGAAATCAAAGATGCCAGAGCGTGCGCTATTCAACATAGTGAAATTAAGCAAGCACGATCTAGTGAGCACTAGACGCTATCGAGGCACTCTGAATTGATCTCGTGACTCCCCCCATCTCCACACTCCATACTCTCTCCAGACTCTCACACACGACAATGCCTTAGACCATGAAACAAGGAGACTCTGATCACAACGATAGAGGAGTCTTATTGATTACAACTGTGTCTCGAGACTATATGTACCATTGAAGTTTAAGCTGTATTAGGCGTTTGTGTCTGGTTCTGGTTGTGTACTACGCCCACATCCTCTAAAGATATATATTACAGCCCCATATCTCACCAACTCGTTTTCCGTTAATATGAGGCCCCTCTCTTGATCAGAGACTCCTCAATTCATGCGAAGACGCCCCCCATAGAGACGTGACGATTTCTCGAGCCACTGTCTTGGCGCGCGCGCTCTCATCTTTCTACCGTCCTACCATACGACACACCCACACTACGAGGATCTATGAATGTCACACCATCTATAAGCAGTGTGCTACTAACCAATCAGTTGACTTAATAAAGCTCAACAGAGAATAATCTACAAGCACTTCTGCTTTCCTCACTATCACGCAGCATCTTGGAGGTAACTCCACCTCGGACTGTAATATTCGCAGAGACATGTCTCGGGCACCTCGACTTGGTCTCTAAGCCGTGCCTCCCCCCCACTCTCTTGTAGTGGCCTCATACGTGATTTTCCGCTGCACATGGAGTTACTCTCCACAAATGAAGAGTCTAATATCCGCTTAGATACTCTATAACACCATTATCTCTCAGAAATCGACCTTCGCTGCGCCTGAAGCTTATGACTCACTATGAGATAGAAACTCGTGTAAACATCTTTGTCAGAGAGGCGAGTCAAACTTATAACTTTTGGGACGTAGAGACCTAAATCCCAATTCATCTCAACGCTCCTCAGTCCCTCTAGCGACTGTTAGGCCATCCCCCCTCTCCCTAACCAGTGATCCCCAGTCCGATGTCCGACGCCCCCCCCTCTGTTGATAGTGACTTATTCGTACAGCGCGTGTTGCTAGGTTTTACGCTCGTTGGCTCTAGAGAGACGAAAAAGACACCCACACTCGCTAAGCTCATTACTAGTACGCGTAAGTCACACTCTAGAGAAGTTATACCTACAACGCACTATCAGAACCCACTATAAACCTAATCTCAGCTGATGAGAGTCCCCCAATATCTGTGGAGTGAGGCATTACGTGTCGGCAACACAACTCTCACAAGTGAGGACATCGTGACACGATACACACCCCCCACACCCACCACCACTCCAGATCTGCTACGCTCGCCGACACGATCTGATGGACGCACTATCAAACCCCTTAGCAAAACGACCCCACCCCCAACCTAATAGCTTGGGATCCAAACAGGTACACCTTCTTTTTGTGTTTATAACTTATTCTGTAGGACAAACCATAGCGGACCTCCCGGTGGTGAATTCTACCGTAGATCGACTCGATATTACTACAGTATGCATAAGCCAAGCCTCATGACAGCAAAGTACTTTTCCGCTGCATATCACTTGGAGAGATGTCGACCGGCGCACATGCGACGCATACAGCCCCCGCCACTCAACTGCTCGTGTGTCTTATGGGTGACTCCAATTGTCAAGTACGTAGATGCTGTCCAACGTAAGTTTTCTAGAGTCCTCACTAGACATTACGATCCATTCTATAACGCCTCTCATCACCGTAGAGGCTGTACCCACTCTTCTCCCCCTTCCTCTAGGAATACACGGCGAGATCTTTTCTATCGCGGCTTTCTAGACGCTAATCTCTCACTATGTCACCATAGATATCACATCACCGTACAGTGCTCTATCAGGACGCTGGTACACCGCTCGTCGCTCTATGTATATGTGAACCACGCGTCCGACACTATACAAGTCCACTGAGTAGATACTATCTATAGATGATAATAGAGGACAGAAAACTATCCTAACAGTCACACTCTTGATATAGTATGATCACTGACCGCGAGAGTCGATCCGCTTAGCCAACCCACACCCCCCCCTCCGATCGACACTCCTGCTCACAAAGGCGCACTCACCACCTATGATGAGATTATGTACTCCCAAGAGCGCTAGTGCAACCTCCCCCCACCCCATTACCAAAAACACCCCCCCCACCCCACCCCCCCCAACCCAACAAACTCCCCCCCACCCCAAACCCCCACAAACATCCCAAATAACCCACCACCCCCACCAAAATCCCCAACCCTATATCCCCCCCCCCCACTACACAACCAAACACCAACACACCCCACCCAACCCTACCCAAAATCCCCCAACTTTACCACAATTTATCTAAATAACCAAATATTCCAATACATATAACATTAATCAAACCATCATCCCACCTCCCCACAAAAGACAATCAACTAAACCCACAACCCCCCACAGCAACCCCCCCAACCTCAACACAAAACCCCCCACTATCCAACCGCCTAACACACCAAAAACACCCACCCCCCCCACCCCCTCCACCCCAAAACATAAATTAAAAACACACCACCACACACCCACCCTAACAACATCTCACCCCCCCCACATACCCCATACAACCAACTACCAACAACCCCCCTACCACATAACAACTCCCCCCCCCACACTACCAAAACACACCATCCCTCCCCGACATACAAACCCTCTATCCCTTCCCCCCCCCCACCCCTTACCCCCCCCCACATACCACAAACACCAATCACCAACTCCCCCCACAAACCAAAAACTCTTAAAAACCAACAACCACCCCCACCAACACCACTACTCCCCCCCCACCCCCACCAAAAGACGCCTATAATAATACACACAAATGACCTACACAACCTCCCCCCCTCAAACCCTTACCCCACACTAGAGAAGTCGTAATCGATTCACTTACTCTCCAAGCGTCCAACGCTATTCAATTACCAAATCTATAGCTCGCGTATTTCCTGTGAACCCGTATCAAATACCCGTAGTAGTGTTTGTATGTTGCGATTAAAATCAAAGTAGGTGTTGGTGCGGTTTATGACTTTGAACCAACAGAAGAAGCAAGTACGGGTTTAGTTGTTTGGAGTTTTGTGATTTGTAAGAAGTGTTCAAAGGGTAGTATGTGGTGGCGATATTTATAGGCAAAGTAGCTAGTTAACTTTCCTTGTTACTCAACAAACCAAATCGTGCCTCTATATCCTAGTGGTTTTGTGGTTTTGGTTAATCACACATTGTTTTGTTAAAACCACAAAGTCACCATTCGTTAATTACTAAGGATTTTGGTACAAAACGATTACACTTAGGATTGTGAAAAATCTTATGAATTATGCTTATATTACATTGCAATTTATTCCCTTGTTGGCCGGGTTATAGAGGGAAAAGGGAGTAAGCAAAATTGGGTTTATAAAACCCATTGTGTTAATTGAGTTAATACTAGGGGACTTGTTGTACTAAACCTTAATTAAAATTTAGATGTACATGTACTTAGTGTAAGTCACAAGGATTTTCTAGTTATTCCTTGATCCCTCATATTCGCCTAGTGGGTTTTAGTTACAAAGAATTGATTTTAAAATTTTTGTGTGTTTAAGGTTTATTAAGTGGTATTGGTTTAATTGAGGAGGGTTTTTTTTTTCTAAACAGGGTTATTTCCGGGGGGGGTTTGTTTTGGGGGGGGGTTTTCAAACAAAAAAAAAAAAATTGTATTTTTAATTTGAGGCGAAAATAACGTAAACCTTTTACGTGACCAATAAAAAAATAAACTACGCAAAGTTAATAATTATCTTCCTAATAATTATATAACACTTGGTTGATGTAAACCTTAATTTATTTGATGACCGTTTACATTACATGATTATTTCTGGTCTACGCGATTTAGCTTAAAAGTTAAATTAAAAGTAAACGCGTATCGGACCAAAATAAATAGTGACGAATAATAGGGGTCGTAAATTGACCTAAAATTGAGAAATGTTACATTACAAAATGACATCTTCTGCATGATATGATGTTACATCATTCATTATTAAGAGTAAAAAAGTGTCTGGTATCTGTACAAAAGTGTCTGTGGTTCCGCTATGAAAAATCCACTATATATGATATATATATATATATATATATATATATATAATATTTATACATATATTATTGCTAAGGAATGAGGTAATACCCGTTGATAAAAGGATGTGCTGTCCATAATATATGGCCACTTTTGTCTTTATTACATTGTCTTTCTATAGTAATGGATAAACTTGGTTGACAAGGACTGTTTTTATCATTTTATACATATTTCGCTATTCTATAGTTACTTAGACATTGTATATAAGTATTTAGTGTCTTCTTTTATTGAGGAGATCAATTGAGATTCTCAGTTAGCTATTGTCATCACTCACCGAAACCCCATTTCACCCTCTCTTCTTTGGTTTATGGACTTTCTTCATGAGTTTGCCTTGGTGATTGGTTCGTCTTTCTCTTAGGCTCAGGTTGAAACATCTTGACGGTAACTCACTGAATGACCTATTCATTCAGTGATCTTGATGTATAAAGTTATCTATCACTTATGATGTTTTTTATTCAAATCCCAAACAACGATCGTTGGGCACTAAATCGGTCCCCATCAATCACCCCCTATTTAGATTTAAGACTGCTAAGTGTTTTTCAGCGTAACGTGAGAGCAAGAAAACTTCTTCTTACACTAAAATTCAAGAAAGCATTTAAGGAAACTGATAATAAGACACCTCATTTAGTTCATCAGTTACAAAGTCCTATTAGTTTATTACAAAAATTACAAAATAAGGGTGAGTACTCAGACTTCCTTGAACCTCATCATTTCCAGTTTAGCTTTCTTTGCCAACATAATGTGATTGTCAAATCTTTGATTGATCATCTAATCTATTAGCTTCACAAACCTCTGTCCTACAACAGACTTATATTTGAAGGTCATCATCTTGTAGGCAAACATGGTAGTAAAGGTAAATATCATTAACTCTCTGAAAGGACTCTTGACCAAGAGTTCTAATAAGAACACTCCACATTCAAGGACCTCAATAACCTTCCGTGAACTAAACCTTACTCCTTCAAGGAGATGTCTTGCAGTGGAGACCAACAATAGTCACAACTTTTCTCTTTTTTCTGGAAAAAAAGTGTACTACAAGGATAAGTGGGATCCTGCAAAGCGAGTGGGGATGTTTTTCAACAATTTGAAGGCTTTACCTCTAATTATTCAGAGTTCTTTATCTTTTAACGACCTACATAATTATAATCAAATCCTGCATATTTTTTTCTTTTTCCTCTAGATGGGTTCCATCATGTCGCTTTCCCCTCATGACAAAGTCAACAAACCTGAACTACTTGAGATTCAAGTTTTTTAGATCCTTATGATGTTATAGACCGTATCCACTGATACGGTTTGGTCTTCGGATGTATGAAACAAGTCAGTAATCACAATCTCACCCTTTCCCTCTTGTTTTTTGTATAGTCTATCACCATACTATATCAAAGACTATTGTTACTTCTTTTCAGCCTTAGCTTTGAGTTTTTCATTATGAATTCTGAAGGCTTAAGCCTGACGATTTATGAAATCTTTACCATACCTAATTAGTTGACCAGCCTCCTTGAATTCCTCTAGAGTTACTTTGACGATCTCATATTTGTTCAACATTTCTTAGTTAGCCTTTTCTTCATTCTTAGTAATTTTTAGTGACTTGATCGTATGTTCCCCTTAATATTCTTCCATATGCAAGTACTAACTCATCAATTGAGCCTAAGTTGTGGTTAATGAGACAAACTTGATTCATTGGATGCCTTTACAAGTTTGGGAGTTTAGAACCGTAGGGGGTAAATACATCTATTCAACTTCTTCAAATTTAAAAAAACTTCACGTCACAAAAGAGACCACATGGTGATACTAATAAGGTCACACACACAACCAAGAAGTAGATAGATAGATAGATAGATAGATAAAGAGATAAACACCACGATATAGATTAGTTCGGGATGAGGCTTTTATGCCATTCGTACGTCCAGTTGCGAAACTACGTCACGATACTATTAAACTAGTATAATCTATCCGATGGACTACAAACTGTTAAAACTTCTAACCACCAATAAGCACTAAGATCGGCGCTCAATAAGAAGACCCACTCTCAACGGTATTCCACCCTCGGAAACCACCCTCAAGGACTCGTGATTCGACTTATCACAAAGACTTCCCCTTTGGAAGTATCACAAACCCTACTAGATCAACACCCGATCTAGGCTTGACCACCAAGGTACAAGACTTCAGTTACAACCAAATTGAATATAAAGTTAATTTATTAAAATCAAGCTCTAACCTAACTTAGAGACTAAATTCTAATAGAAAGGGTGTAGAGAAGAAGACCTTTGACTTAACATACAAGTATGGGTTAGGCATTTGAGTGGCTCTCTTGCAGAGATGTGTTCTTTTCAAAGAATGATAGAAGATAAGATTAAAAACACAAAGAAGTCTTTAGACTTTGAGGGATAGAGAGAAGAAATATAGAGGGAAAGAATGAATGGCAAAGGTGAGGAATACACTACATTTTTAACAAAAAGAAGGGGGAAATCTAAGGCCAAACACAATGAAATTGGCATAATTATACTTCAAGAGTGGCGCGCTGCCCACGCGCCAGACCCCTTGTTCGATTTTTGGCATTTTAAATACCCATTCTTGCTAAACCCCCAATTGCACTCACGTTTGAACTTTCCAAGTCCATTCTAACACTTATAGTGTTATAAGGTCAACCAACTCAAATAGCCATTTGATAAAAATATTTGTAAAATGTTTAAAAGAAAGTATTGGGATGTTTGTCAATTATAAAAGAGAAAGAGAAGAACTAATGGACAAAAGGTTTATCTTTAGGTATTCCCCATGCATTAGATAATAGATTGCCTCGTATAATTTGCAATTCAAATTCAAATTAAAGTGAAATAGGTTGAGTTTAAGATTGGTTAATATAGTTGGCATTATATGATAGATGGAACATTTGAAATTCAAATGTTGTGAAAGGGTTGTGTGTGGAAGAGATTGGGTCAGTATCTAAACATGGTTGAGTTAAGAAGTGGTATGAAGTGTGGCTGAGGGAATTGAACCACAACGGAAATATTCCAAAAATCAAGCCAAAACTTGGAGAGAAAGTGGTAGGTTGTATAAGAGGGGAGAAATTTGAAATTCAAAATATCAAATTGTGCAATTAGGATAGTGAGTAGATTGTAAAGTGAGTTAGATCTCACACATAGGAGCCTATGTTAGAATGTGGGAGACATGCTTGATTAAACAATGATTGTTTGAAATATTATTATTGAGGGTTGTGAGATGGTGAAGTGTAAAGTTGCTAATGTATGTAAGAGAGGTGAGTTGTCATAATTCAAATTTCCAAACTCAAGCTTGTGTGAGAGGAGGAAGTGTTTGAAGACGACTGTGAAAAGGAAAATCAAAGAGAGAAACAAGTGATAAATCATGTTTAATGTCTATTGTCTAGACCAAGAGTGGGACACTATAAAGCAAGAGGAAGTAATGGGGAGTGAGAGAGAAAGGTGCACTAACACATAGAAAATAATTGAAGAATGTTAATTGCGAGGTGTGACGGAAATACCGAGGGAAAGTTAAGGAATAGAGCTCACCAACCTAAGAATAGCAAGTAGGTGGCCAAACAAATGATTCCGGGTGTCAGGTATTAAATTGAGGGTTTAATTGAGTTATGGAGTAAATGTGATGTGAGGAGAATGTGGGAGATAAAAAACATCCAAGTGGGAGTTTGTAAAACATTTAATGTTGAGAAGTGATAAAAATGTACATAGGACATTAACTTTCAAATACACAAATTCAAATAGGCAATATGAATTAATTCATAATTAAATATCAATTAGTATAATCACTAATCATCTTTATGCAAACAAGCTGAGTTCTTTGCATCTCAAGTAAAGCATTTCCCATAAAGGGAAAAGATGCGTTTACGCAAAGTAACATTTAACTTATTTTGACCAATAAGGGAGTAAAACCCGTTACGTAAACGGATTATGGTCATATGAATACTTTCGTTGGTATTTTGAAAGTATGGATGTTCTAGGTTTAGAAAAGAGTTTTCACCTTGGCTGGAGGTGTTTAGTAAAGAAATTAAGTTAAACAGGAGGTTTTGTTTTTGCTTCTCTCTAAGTCTAAACCTCGTTTCGAGTGATATAATAACTCATTTATCAAATTCATACATGTATCGAAAGATCTGCATGTGTTGGGTAAGAGGAAAGCCGACAAATAAAACCGACCAAATAGTGCGCTGGCCACGTGCTGGTGCGTGCCCAGCGCGCCAAAACTATTGTTTAGGTTTGGCGGTTTTTGGCTATCATTTGTGATTTTATGTTTTGTGAGTATTTATTTGTCATCGTTAAAACATAAAGGAGACTTTAGTCAATGTTGCACCAATAAAGGTGAATCATCAACATCTTTGGCAAGGCCTTTCCCTTTATCAACAAGCTTGGGAGGGGTAAATGAAGATTCTGGAACTTGTATTTCAAGGATGACTATGGATGTTGGTGAAATGACAGTTAAAATAGGAGTTTCCATGGTGAGTTGAGATTCTTCAACAACTTTAGGTTCAATCACTTTTGGTTATTTGACAACTTCGGGTTGTTTGAATGGCTCAGACTTTGGTTGTTCTTTAGATTCAATAGCTATTGGTTCAGACTCCCCCTTAACTTTAAAGGGAGTTTATTTGTAAATGACCAAGGCAAGCTCAGGGATAAGTGATTCATGAGCCCTCCTCCCCTCACATAATTGCTTAAGCTTTAGTAGGAGCAACTGTTGGTTTGGTAGCACTGACTGAGGGGGATGGAATTAAGCCTTTGAACACTTTAAACATTTCAAAAACCATGGACTTGATCACTAAGGTATAATTCTTGATTGTGGACATATCATTCTTCATTGCATTCTAAGCTTCTTCAATCTTACTGAGTCATGAGCCAAGATTCCATGAGAGATACTTGTAAGAGGCTTCAAAAGCGGTGTGCTTAGTATTGAGTTCCTTATAAGAATATGCTAATGACATATTCTTTCAAAAAGTTGTATATTGCTTTTAGCCTCAATGGGAGCTGGTTTGTTTCCTTCAAGACAAAGTTGTGATTTACGAGTGCCATCTTTGGGTTGTTAGTGGTGCGTTCCTGTATGAGAGAGTTGTATTTTTCTCTCTAAATTGGTAGGAGATGGTTGGTCCGTTGACACTGAGTGTGATTTCTTAGTGCCTCCCGTTGACACTTTTGATTTGGTCAGTTTTAACTTG
>BQNB010019089.1:0-67311 GCA_026074375.1 Tanacetum coccineum
AAGCCCATAGTAATGATTCTAGAATGATCTTTTGTATCTTATATATAGGATAGTTGTTATCAATTGTAAGGAAGCAAAAAATCAATTAGCCTTTCAATGAAGTTTTACCAATTATATTTAGGGTTTTTGATGGTGAGTGTTTATGGCTCTGATACCATATTATAATTAGTAAAACTTCATTGAAAGGATAATTGATTTTCGCTTGCTTACAATTGATAACAACTATCCTATATATAAGATACAAAAGATCATTCTAGAATCATTACTATGGGCTTAGGCCCAATACAAATTAATGACTAATAAATATACTTTGAATGTTGACTTGACTTGAATATTGAATGTTGACCGTTGACTTTGAATGCTGACCGTTGACTTTGAATGTTGACTTGATTTATACATGGTTAATATATTTAAGCTAGAAAGAATTTCATACTTGTCAAGTTGTCATCATATCATACTAAAAAAAATGAGAGTTCAAATCCCATCATGTCTTTTCTTTGTATCAGTTTGCTTATTCTTTTTGGAGTTACATACGAGTTCGGTATCTGCCCAGTGTCTCAGTGACAAAAAATCATCACTTCTGTCTCTTAAAAACGATCTCATATTCGACTTTTCACACTCGACCAAACTCGTGGGCCGTGGGGTGGAGCCAAAGCGTCGGATGTTGTGCTTGGGGCGGTGTCTCATGTGACGAAACTAGTCATGTCATAGTACTTGATCTTCGTAATGAAAGCATAAGTGGCGGGATTAAATCAGCTTCCAAATGGAAAGGTCTCTATCGGCTCCAGTTTCTTAGTTTTGGTGGCAACTTTTTAAGTGGGAATTTACCTCAGTCTTTGTTACAAATACCATCGCTATTAGGTCTGGATCTTTCAAACAATAAGCTATCTGGTCGTATTAGTGAGCTTATTCGTGTGTCGTCTAATAAGCTGATTAATCTAGATCTAAGTAGCAACTCGTTCCAAACGAGTTGGCTCGTGATGTCACTGTTGGGATTTTATAATCAGTTAACCATTAACACTACGAGTACGCAGCGGATATGGATCTGGTAAGGGACATATGATTAACACACACAATAAATAAACAAAATGGAACAAAGGAAACTAACCTTTGAAGTTAACAACAAATGATATGAAACAAAGTGACTAAATGGTCACCTCTACGAGTGCTCACACAAACACGTCCAACGAATGCGCTCGGATGCTAGTCCTACTTCATGTGTATCCCAATACAACCTTTGTATACCAAACACCCCTGAATATAGTCACTAATACCACTCTTGTGTATAGTACCGAAAATCAGGAAGAAGGAATTAGGGTTTAACCGGATTCGGTTGTCACCGAATTAGGGCAATCACAACCGAAGTTCACCAAAACCTAAACCCTAATCGAAACTAATGATTGTCACTTCTTGAGAACCTGTAAACCAACCTTATGGACCTTCCTTAACTGTCTTGGGATCAAATCACAACTCCTAAAACTCTATTGAGGTCTACCGAATTACACAGCCAAGGAAAAGGGTAACCGAAAAAGACTTAAACTAATTAGGGTTTAAGTTGGATCGGCTGTTATGAATTAGGGGAGGAGGAAAACGTTTTTTCTGAGTTTGTTAGGTTAATGTGTCATGTTATATATGTTGAGGGGTGAGGTATATATAGCCTCAAGTCCCCCTCAATCGTGATAAGACTTAAAGACTCAAAGTTTAAGTCTTATCATGACTTTAACACTTATCCTAGCTCTCTTCCCCTTATCACCAAAGTTTAATGCACCTAGACATCCCTCTAGATCCTTCCAACAGCCGGCTACTACTTAGGACAACCTTAGGATCATGTATTGGTCACTTTATGTTCGAATGGTTTACTTTAGAAACGTAAGTGAAGTAATAAACGCACTCTAAATGTTTTAACGTGTGTGCCCCCAATAGGCTCACACATTTTTAGTTGTACATGACTAATCCAGCTACCACATTCCAATAGCTCTCACTTGGGAGTTGGAGTAGCAGACAGCCGATATACTAATGACGGAAACGTCTAGCAACACTCACATTCGTTTTTAAAACTAGAAATGTCCGATATCAAGTTTCATAAACATTCTCAGTAGCATGATTATTTTATCTCTTGCTATAATCATCTCTTTATTCAAATACCGTTAAACCATGGATATGGATCCTGACTCATTCCATATAGTTTAACTATTTAGATTCTCGTTATAGAACTTAATACATATATACCAAATGTAATCAAGAATCATTTTGCATTACCCTTTGGGTTCTGACAAACAATTATCTGATTAATTTTGGAGAGGCGCCAATGGTATCATACTGCACATCAAGTGGAGGAACAAATTCTTTGTTGAATACAAGTGTTATGAATGTTGCTTCACATCACTTCCAATAATAGTCTTTATAACTACCATTTTTAGGATATCGTTTGACTTAGAATTAAAAAGTGATATCCACACATACCAGAACTTGTTTGTATTCTCAAGTCTAAGGATGACTTAACTAACCATTTTCAAAATTTTACTCATGACAACGGATCCATAAAGTAATTTTCGAAGGTTGGGGTGTCCAATACGCATCCCTTGTGAGTAACATATGAGTTTGGCGGGAACCATCCATATATTCAACGAATATAACCAACACTCACATTTGCCTTATGTAACAATACTCTCATACTATCAACCGACAATGAACATATTTAGAATGATAAATCATTCAAAGATTAAATATGCAAATATAGGATAAACAATTGTTATATGAATGAAAACAAATACCTCGTATCTTTATTCATAAGAAAATAAAATTGTCTTACAATCTCAATTATCCAAATAACTAATCATCACAAACTTGCATGAAACTACTAGCTGGAAGCATTCCAATATTTTTAGTATGTTATGAATGCTTTGGAAAAGCCAACACTTTTGTAAACGGATCAGCTAGGTTGTCATCTGTATGAACTTTTTCTAACTTTATGTCAAAAAATTCAATAACTTCACGAAGGTAGTGAACCTTGGCACGAAAATGTCTAACACCTTTAGTGATTCCAGATTCATTAGCTATAGTGATTGCTCAAGTATTATCACAATACATATTTATGGGTTCTTCAATTGTGGGAACAATACCAAGCCCAGAAATAAATTTCCTAACCCAAACGGCTTCCTTAGAAGCATCATAGGCAACAATATACTCAGCTTCTGCAGATAAAGTAGCAAAAATGCTTTGCTTGGCATTCTTCCAATCAACAACACCTCCATTTAAAACGAACACATATCCAGTCTGAGACTTGAGGTCATCAGCATCCGTCAGATATCCATCATCAGTGTAGCAAGAAACCCTGAGCTCTCGTTTTATGTCACCTCCGTAAACTAGAAACATGTCCTTAGTATTCCTGAGATACTTCAGAATGTTCTTAACAGTAGTCCAGTGAAGATCACCTGGATTCTGTTGAAATTGGCTTGTTATGTTCTGAGCGAACGCAACATCAGGGCGAGTACATCTCACAACATACATAATAGATCCCACTGCCGAGGCATATGAAACATTTTGCATGCGCTTCAATTCAGCAGGTGTTGAAGCACCTTGTGATTTACTCAATCTAAGCTTATCTTGCATGGGGATACTTCCACGTTTGGAATTCTCCATGTGATAACGCTTTAAGATTTTTTTGATATACGCACTTTGACACAAACCAATTAACCACCGTGATCTATCTCTGTAGATCTTGATTCCAAGAATATATGCAACTTCACCTAAATCTTTCATAGCGAAACATCTTCCAAGGTAGGATTTAACATCTTGTAACATTGGAATGTTGTTTCCCATGATTAATATGTCATCGACATACAAGATTAGGAAAGTGACATTACTCCCACTAGCTTTTAGATATACACATGGCTCATCAGGATTTTGAGTGAAACCAAATTTCTTAATTTCATCATCAAATCTTTTATTCCATTGCCTTGATGCTTGCTTAAGCCCATAAATGGAACGCTTCAGCTTGCATACACGCTATGGATATTTTGGATTTATAAAACCTTCAGGTTGCTTCATGTAAACCTCTTCAGAGAGATATCCATTGAGGAAGGCAGTTTTGACATCCATTTGCTAAATCTTATAGTCATAAAACGTGGTTATGGCTATAAGAATCCTAATAGCTCTAATGTCTGCAACAGGAGAGAAGGTTTCTCATAATCAATCCCTGGGGTTTGAGTATAGCCCTTTGGTATGTGCCTAAATACACATAGCTTTGATCTTTAAAACCGGACTTAAATGGTCAAAAACGTACCAAAAGTACATTATATTTGTATGTTTTCACTTATATTGTGCAGGAAACGGATATCCGACAAAAGGACAAAAAATCAAGCAAAAACGGACAAAACCGAGCACGGAATGGAAAAGCATGTCCAAGTCAAAGTCAACTCCAACAAAGTCAAAGTCAAAGCCGAAACCGAAGAAAACTTATCGGGCCAACCCAACCCTTTTTATTAGGCCAAGTCAGCCCAATAAGCCATCAAAACAAGACTATATAAGTCTTATATACCACAAAAGCCCAAAACCTTATTAAAATCCAAACGGCCCAAATAGTTAACGCTAGGTCCAAATCCTTTAACCAAACGTTAAGCCCAAAACCCTTATCCTGTTATGTCTGTTAGTCACTACAAGGGCCTTGTATGTAATAACAACATACACAATGGAGGGTTACTTCTGCCAAGTCCTCAACTTTCATATCACCACCAAGGACCACCGGTGTAATATAACCATATAACCTTGAGGACCAATTTTGCCAACCCCACAAATTCATATAACCACCACAAGGACTTAAACTGCAAACATACATATAACAATAAGGGACCCTTTCTGCCAATACCCCAAACTCTTACCCTGACAATTAAAAACAGAGTATAACCCACCCATTCCCGCCAAAACCTCCATTAACACTATTCATTGTCTTTTTGCCTTACACCTCTGCAACATACAGCCAAAACCCTCAACCCCACTTCACCCCACCCCATAAACATATAAAAACACCTTGGCAATCCCTCAACCTCTGATTGGGCACAAAGAATCAAAGGTCACGATGATAGAACTTGGGGACAAAGTAATATTGAAGGCTGAGATGACTTTATGATCTCTCTCACACAACAAACACATATCTTGAAGCACTCACAGAGAAAGCACAAGAAGAAGACCTTAGAATTAGTATAAATGTAGGCATTTGTAATTCATTTTTTTTGGGGTCGAATTTTTGTTAAATCCATCTTTGTATTAACAAGATTTGTACCATTTTAAATACTGCATTTTATTTACTTGTCTTTTAAATTAATTGTCATTTAAATTTTAGCTTTTTAATCCTTTTTTAAGTTAATGTAATTTTCAAGTTCCTTTATATACTTGTCATTTAAGCTTACTTGTTCTTTAATTACTGTTCTTAAACTCTTATATAAGCCTTTGAACCATCAAAAGCTTATATAAAAGCCTGTTTTTCAATTATGTCTAAAAATCTAAAAATTCACAAAAAAATCTGTCAAGAACACAAGGAGCAAGGTTAATTATGGATGACCTTGGTTTAGAGCTTCTTGGGAAGCATATAAGATTGGTTTTTAAGCTGTTGAGAGCTTATTTCCTTGCCATAAGCTTTGGACTCTTGTAAGTTCTCTTTTTCCTCTTTAGCTTAATTTACTGTAGCAGTGCTTATTTATGCTTATTTCCTGCGTCTTTATGCTTGTTTAAGTTACTTTATGCTTATGTGTCTTTATTTATTGCTATGATGTTATTTATTTGAGTTTTTATGCAAAACTGTCCTTTATTTGCTTTTATTGCTCATTGCTTATTGGCTTTATTAAGTGCTTATTTCTGTTTGTTTGTTGTTTATTTTTGCTTAATATTGAATGCTTGTTAACTGTCTTTAAGGTTCTTAGCTTAAAACTCTTCAGATCAGTGTTAAAAAGTGTTTTTGAAACTTAAAGGGGTGTTTGGCACAAGGTGCCAAACGGGTCAATTTGAGTTAAAAACCTTCTGGGTAACTTTGCTTACTTTTACTAGCCTTATTTAAGTGATTATAATCTGTTTTAAAAAGCTTTAAGTCTTAAATGCTTATTTTTAAGTTTTTCTAAAAAGGGTGTGTTCAAAACTGTGTTCAAAAACAGTTTCTCATATCTTATTGATTCAGTTTTCAAAACAAGTTTTTAATGGTTGTTTTTGTGTCCCTTTTAGTGTCCTAATGCAGTGGCATAAAGGTCTTTGAAGTTTTCTTTGTGTGTTGTTAAAATCTGTCACAATTTTTGTTAAGTGCTTTTTAAGTCTTAAACAGCCTTTTTCATTTTCAATTTTTAGCTACTTAAAGTTGTTTTTAGAACTTGAAATTTTGAGCATAAGCTCCTTTAGAGTCAAACTCAATCTGTTTTAACTTATTTTTTTATTTTGGAGCTTATTTTCCTAGCTTATTTGCAGGCTGCAAAAGCCACTTTTTTTCTTAAGTAACCCATATCAACATGTACTATTTTAACTAGCCCTTTTTCATTAGCTTTTTTAGTGGCTTATTTAAGTTTCAAATTGTTTTCTGGTTGCTGATTTTGAAAGCCCATAAGCCAAGCTTTTTAGGGGTATACCCCATTAAGCCATAAGGTTCCTCTAAGTGGCTTAAAATTAAGCCAAAAAGGTGTCCCCTAGGCTGTTTGCTTTTCAGTTTTGCCATTTTGCTTATTAGCTTTTCATAGCTTATCAGGCTATTTTCTTTACTTATTTTTGTTAGTACTTGCTTAATTGGTGTAGGGTAATATCTGTTTTTGCTTATTTACTTTTTACTTGTGCTTATTTGTCTTAAAGTAGCCCAACAGTTTTCATTTTTTATACTTAGTGTAAAAAGTATAATCTGCCAGTTTTAGTTGCTTATTTTCCAGCTTAATTTTGAGTTTTTTTTAAAAAAAGTTGCTTTTTTAATTTTGCTTTGTGTGTTTTACAAGTTTAAAAAAAAGAAAAAAAGAAAAAAAAAATATTTTTCTAAAAAGGAAGGCCCAAGGTTCGACCCTTAGACCTCCCTCATCACACATACACGTCTCACACCCAACACACACTAACCAGCGGCACCAGTAGGGCCATCTGGTTAGTTTGTGCATAACTTTAGTTATATACTCTATTTTTCTGTTTTGCTTATCAGCCTTTAAGGGCTTATTTCTGGCTTATTTTTAAGCCCTTTTTAAATCTTTTATTTTTCTTAAATTCTGCATACTTTAAACTACTTTTCATGATTTTTAAAGATTTTTCCATTAAAGTCTAGTATTTTTTATCAATTTTTCTTTTTAAAAGTGTTTTTAATTCATAAAAAAATTAGAAAAAAACCAAAAAAAATATAATTCTTTTTTAAAAATTTTCTTTTATCATTTAGCACCCAGGAAAATTAAATTTGTTTTCGTAGGGTTAAAATTTTACAATTTCGTTTTTTAAAGAACGGGTTTCGATCCCGTTTACGTTTTTCGTGTTTTTAAGCTCAAATCACTTTCGTTTTTGGTCTAGTTTTCTTTATTCTTACATTTTAGTCACTTAGGGTTAATTAAAAGTTAAAAAATCACTTTAGGATTAAATTCTGATGAATTAGGGTTTTAGGTCACGTTTAGGATTCCCGGTTGCGTTTTTAGTTTAAATTTGTGTGCCCTAATTGTTTTTAGTGTAGATTGCATTAATTTTCTCGTAGATTTAGAAAACAAATCAAAATCGTGTTCCATTCAAACATCAAATATCAAACCGACTCTCGACTTTCCAATTCACTCCTCGTTAGGGATAAACGACCAGGAATATCATATACTACTTCCGGTTTTTCATTAATTTCTTGATAATTATTCCTTATTATAATATTTATTTTATATATTTTAAAGGGTTAATACAGAAAGTGAATCCAATTTTTGGTGCGCGCTAAAGCGGGGAGGAGTGTAAGCGTTTGTCGTCGCGTTTGCCAATTAGTGCTTTGAAGATCCTTCCTTGTGGAGTTATTTTCTTTATAAAAATACAAAAATATTTTTCATTTTCTTTTAGTATATATATAAGACAAGAAAAAATCAAAAACATAAAAAAAATTGTCCTTATATATCAATAAAATGTATCAATCATATAATACTCTCAACTTTGAGTATTATCATTAATAAGTTTCCAAACCAAAGATTCAAAAACTTACCTTTTGTGTCACTTGCGAGATACGGCTCACACTTGAAAGTTAAACAAACTATAAGAGGGGTATAAGAAGGGTTGTTCCGAGGAACTACGACCTTAAAGGAGAAATGTTTTTAATAGCTTTGCGCTTTCCAACTCCTCGGTTCCTTTGTGCGTTTTTCTTTTAGAGAGCTACTGTGAAGCTTGTTGATTATTAGGTTTAAGTTGTCTTATCTCGTTGTCCGTTATTAAAATAAATCTTTGAAAAAAAATAGTTAAAAAACCAAAAACAAAAAATAAATAAATTAATTAGTATAGTTTCTCTTTTTATATTTCTTTTTAGTGTATGAGCACTCGATCGTCTACAAGGAATCTTGTTCCACCGCTTGAAGATCCCGAACGTTCAATTCGAAGAACTCGTGTTGATCCAAATCCTTTTGAAGAAATTAACATGGCCGCTACCGGAGCCGGTAATGACGGACCACCTCCCGCCGGAGGAGGTGATCAACCAGTTCCCGACCTCCGAACGATGGAGGAGTTGTGCCAACCGACTTTGAATGGTCGAGGTGGACCTATTGCCCCGATCAACATTCAAGCAACCAATTTTGGACTCAAGAATGACATGATTCAACAAGTTTAAAATTCGTGTCCATTTCGTGGACCGGGTGATGATGCCAACAAGCATCTTGACAAATTTTTGCATGTCACCCAAAGCATGAAAGTGAATGGGGTCTCCGATGACGCCCTTCGTCTATATCTCTTTCCTTACTCCTTGCAACATCGTGCCGCCGAATGGTTTGATCGTTTGCCAAGGAATTCTATCACCACTTTTGACCAAATGGCAAAAATATTTCTCGGAAAATACTTCCCATCCTCTATGGTGACCAAGTTGAGAAATGATATCATGAATTTCCGTCAAGAACCCGATGAATCGTTATATTGAAGCATGGGAATGTTATAAGCTTTCAATTGATCGATGTCCTAACCACAACATGTTACCCGTAACTCAAATAGATACTTTCTATAACGGGTTAACGATGAGACATCGTGATACCATCAATGCTGCTGCCGGTGGTACCTTTATGAAAAGGCGACCCGAAGAGTGTTATGATCTAATCGAGAATATGACCGCTCACTACAATGATTGGGACACTTCAGCCCAACGGAGTGAGTCATCTAGTTCTTTCACTTCTTCTAATCCAGAAATAGTAGCTCTTAAGCTTGAAATGGCGGAAATCAACAAGAATTTAATGAAAATGCTTCAAACAAACCAATAAGTAAAAGCAGTTACTCCTAGCTGTGAAACTTGTGGTGGGCCACATGCTTATAATGATTGTCCATCCACCGTTGGCCAAACTCAGAACGTATATGCTGCGGGAGCCTATAATCAAGGTGGTAATTCCTACCAACCTCAAGGTAACCGTAATCTGCTTAGCTATCGTTCGGAAAATTATCTCGGACCACCAGGGTTTAATCAGAATCAAAACCGAAGCAATCAAAATCAAAACTACCAAAATAGAAATCAAGGAAACAATCATAATCAGGGAAACAACCAAGGAAGAAACTAATTCTTCCAAGGAGCTAATCATGTTCAAAACCCGCCTCCAGCTTATCAAGCACCGGCTCATCAAGCCCCGGGTAACCAAGCTCCGGTTCATCAAGCCCCGATTCCTCAACCGCAAGGTGTAACGAATGCCGAATTCTCGAACTACATAAAGGCAAATGATGCCATTTTGAAAAACATGCAAACAAATATGACCTCATTGACAAATTCCAATCTTGAGCTTAAAAATATGTTTGGTCAATTCATGAAAATGAATACCGCTTCTACCTCGGGTTCGGGAACACTTCCGAGTAACACCGTTACTAACCCGAAGGAAGATTTGAAAGGTATCACCACCCGAAGTGGTGTTGCTTATCAAGGACCTACGATTCCTACTACTTCTTCTTCTCCTCCTAAAGTAGTGGAACGTGAAACCGAGGTGACAAAGGACACGGTGCCTCCAACTAATAACGGAAGTACCGAAGACGTCCAACCTCCGGTTGTCCAAGTTGAAAATCAAGTACCAATCTCCGAGCCCGTTGTTACTCCGGTTAGTGCTTCGATGCCTAACCTGAAACCGTCGATTCCATATCCATCGAGAAGAAATGATGAAAGGAACCGCCAAAAAGCTAACAACCAAATTGAGAAATTCTACCAAATCTTTCAAGATATGAGTTTTGAAATTAGCTTCGTGGACGCTTTGATTCTTATGCCAAAATTTGCCTCGACTCTTAAAGCTTTAATCGGAAACAAAGAAAAATTAAGTAAAATGGCTAGAACGCCTTTAAATGAGCATTGTTCAGCGGTTATCCTCAACAAGTTACCCGAAAAACTTGGAGACCCCGGCAAATTCCTCATACCGTGTGATTTTCCCGGAATGGATGAGTGCTTAGCCTTGGCCGATCTTGGCGCTAGCATTAATCTCATGCCATTGTCCGTGTGGAAAAAGCTTTCTTTTTCGGAACTTACTCCGACGTATATGACTCTTGAACTTGCGGACCGGTCAATTTCCTGACCGATCGGTATCGCCGAAGATGTCTTTGTAAAAGTTGGTGTGTTCCATTTCCCGGCCGACTTTGTAGTCGTTGACTTTGATGCCGATCCCCGAGTTACCCTAATTCTCAGGAGATCCTTCTTAAAGACCGGACGTGCTTTGATTGATGTTTACGAAGGTGAATTAACTCTTCGTGTCGGCAATAAGGCCGTTACTTTCAATCTTGATCAAACTTTGAGATACTCGGCTAATTATAATGATATGACGGCGAACCGAATCGACGTCATTGATATGGCTTGTGAGGAGTATTCTCAAGAAGTTCTCGGTTTCTCCGTTGTGTCCGCGAGTGGCAATCACACTCCTTATTATGACCCGATCGTTTCTATCTCTTCTCCCACCCTCACTCCCTTCGGGTCTAACCAAGAGAGAAAAAAATTCGCAAAGGTCTGACCAATGAAAAAAATTCGCAAAGGTCAGAACGTTCGAAAATTGACAAAGGTCTGACCAATGAAAAAAATTCGCCATGGGTTGGAAATGCCCTGAGGTCTGACCAAAGAAGATAATCCAAATGCACGTGTTCTTCATTTGGCTGGCATATACTTAAAATTTCATATAAGGGTATACACATAAATGTGACAAAATTGTGTACAAGAAGCATGCAAAACAACTTGTAGCACAAAGTTAAGAAAACATTTTGGTAACCTTTTTGGTATAGACATCATTTTGTCAAATGTTCTCGGTAGCTCCATTTTGGACGCACAAAGAAGCGGAGAAACAGGTCAGCGCGAAGCGTATTAAAAACCTGACTTCTTTTGGGGAATCTTACTTCAACCCGCCTTAAACTTCTCTTGTAGTTTGTCCAACAATGGGTGAGCCGTACTTCCAATTGACTAATGATGTTATGGTATGTTAAGAAACCCCTTTTGTTAACATTAGTTTTATAGTTGCCAATATGGCGGGATTACAAATTTGATCAAACCCTATATTGTACTCCTACATGCATCCGAAGACACAAGTAATTCCAATAATTCCCTCATATGCCAAAGCATGTATTGGGGCGGGAGAAAATTAAAGATCAATTCAACCCCATATTGCGCATGTAAAACTAAAGCTTCACAAGAAATCAAATTTCATAGTTTAATGTCCGTATTAATTTGTCCAAAAACCCCGGTTTCGCAAATAACACATAACAAGTCACAAGGAGTATGCTTAATACTAGACATGTTCAATCCAAATTTCTCTATAAGTATAAGTCTGGTTTTAAGAGTTTCATAAAGTATATTTTGCAAATATTGACTAAACACATGGTATATCACATATAAGCAATTAAAACAGACAGAAAATTAGAGTAAAATTAAAGACAAACTCTTATGTAGAAAGCAGTAATCACATAATACCTCGAGTTCTCAAAAGAGTCTTCTCCAATTGGAGAACCATAAGACTCTTACTAGGTTTTCTGCTAAAGTGCCTAGATCGCCACATCCATCATATAACATGATTGTGTGAGTCTTACAACCGAGATAAATCAAGAATAGAATAACATGGCAGCTTAATTAACTTTTAATTATAATTTATTCTTATTATCAAGTAATCATTTATGTTGATTCTAGGCGTTTATTCATTATTTATGGCAAGGATTGCATGTCATTGCTATAATTTTCTAATAAAATAATAAATAAACTAGCTTTTATGCAGCCCTAAGCGTGTTTAATTATGTGTGTAACCCATAATACACCAAACGAGTTGGCTCGTGATGCTACTGTTAGGATTTTATAATCAGTTAACCATTAACACTATGAGTACGCAGCAGATATGAATCTAGTAAGGAGCATATGATTAACACACACAATAAATAAACAAAAGGGAACAAAGGAAACTAACTCTTGAAGTCAACAGCAAATGATATGAAATAAAGTGACTAAGTGGTCACCTCTACGAGTGCTCACACAAACACGTCCAACGAATGCGCTCGGATGCCAGTCCTACTTCACTTGTATCCCAATACAACCTTTCTATACCAAACACCCCTGAATATAGCCACTAATACCACTCTTGTGTATAGTACCAAAAATCAGGAAGAAGGAATTAGGGTTTAACCGAATTCGGTTGTCACCGAATTAGGGCAATCACAACCGAAGTTCACCAAAACCTAAACCCTAATCAAAACTAATGATTGTCACTTCTTGAGAACCTGTAAACCAACCTTATGGACCTTCCTTAACTGTCTTGGGATCAAATCACAACTCCTAAAACTCTATTGAGGTCTACCGAATTACACAGCCAAGAAAAGGGGTAACCGAAAAAGACTTAAACTAATTAGGGTTTAAGTTGGATCGGATGTTATGAATTAGGGGAGGAGGAAAACGTTTTTTCTGAGTTTGTTAGGTTAATGTGTCGTGTTATATGTGTTGAGGGGTGAGGTATATATAGCCTCAAGTCCCCCTCAATCATGATAAGACTTGAAGACTCAAAGTTTAAGTCTTATCATGACTTTAACACTTATCCTAGCTCTCTTCCCCTTATCACCAAAGTTCAATGCACCTAGACATCCCTCTAGATCCTTCCAACAGCCGGCTACTACTTAGGACAGCCTTAGGATCATGTCTTGATCACTTTATGTTCGAATGGTTTACTTTAGAAACGTAAGTGAAGTAATAAACGCACTCTAAATGTTTTAACGTGTGTGCCCCCAATAGGCTCACACATTTCTAGTTTACCACGACTAATCAATACGCACATTCCAACAATGTTGTATGCCCAACCCGATCTAGCTAGTTTAGGCTAGTGCCTATCACTTCAGTTGTGGCTAGAGCCGGCCGGTTAAACGATAAAACTTTTAGAGAGGACGAAGAGTCCCTTCACCTAAATGCCTGCTAAAACGACAAAAAAACTATACCTTTTTGACTGTTGACTTTTCAACGACACCTTTCAGCCCCACCACCCAAAAATCACGAGCCGCCAACTCGATTAGTCATTTACCCTGCCGAAGTTCCGGAACTTAGCGACAAAACACCGTGCCTCGTCTTAAAGTGTGCTTGCTTAATTTTTTCAGCTAATTTTTAGTGATTTGTATCTTTGTCCGTCTGAACGAATTGGGTCCCACAATTCGCGACAAAAGCCCTAAATCAAAAATAGACAGCATGCATCAAGTAGTGTATGGGCTTATATATATGTAACCTAGAGAAAGTATGGCTTATATTGCATTATCCGGCGTGCATTTTTGCAATATAAACAAAACAAGACAGCATGAATGCAGAGTAGTCAAGCCATCTCATGCATATTATAAGTCAAAACTCAACCATTCTAGCTAGTCACTACATAAGTTTTTGTTATGATCCAAAAGAATAAAAAAATATACTTATAAAATGAGTGTTAAAATATCGACATGGATTATGTTTTATATCCCTGTTTTGAGATTACATCCAATAACGGCATCAAGGAGGCCGATGTCTACATGACAAGAAAAATCATTACTATTAACCTGCTTTCGTAAAAAAATGTCTCAGATTCAGACTGATGCTAGCTTCTTGCAAGATGAATTAAATTCCAGATTTGAAAACTGATTTGAATTAGCAACGGCTCTATGCGGCTGACTCATACCTAGAGGTGCAAAAAAATCGGTTAAAACCGGTTTCCGGTTTTTAGAAAACCGGTTTTTCTAATAACCGGTTTCGGTTTTTTCGGTTTTTCTGAAATCGGTTTTTTTCGGTTATAAATGTTCGGAATCGGTTTTTTTCGGTTATAAATTTTCGGAATCGGTTTTTTTATCGGTTTTTTACCGGTTCGGTATTTTTCGGTTATAAATGTTCGGAATCGGTTTTTATACCGGTTCGGTTTTTTTCGGAATTTAAAACTTCGAACATTTATTTAATAAACTTGTTAATTATCAAACATTTAACTAAACAATACACCGGAAACATACTAAACAAATACAATCATAACTTTTATTTAAACAATACAATTATACAACTAAAAATATATAAATACTAATACATTTCGAGCTTGTTGTGATTGTGAGTTTTCCATTATAGAGGAATTAGAGAAATTAGAGAGATTAAAGAGAGATTAGTGAGTGTTTTTGATGTGTTTTCAACCCCAACTCATTACATGTATTTATACTACCAATCCATGGCTTAAAATCATCACAAAAAAAAAACGGCTATATGACCGTTTGAAATTTTTTTTAAAAAAATGGGAAAAAACCGGTTAAAACCGGGTTTTTAAAAAAACGTATATAACGGCTAGTGTTGACCGGTTTTTTTAACCGGTTAAAACCGGTTTTTTTTAAACGGATATAAAAAAAAATTGAAAATAAAAATAAAAAACCGGTTATTTTAAAAAACCGGATAAAACCGGGTTTAGAACCGGTAAAAAACCGGTCGCTTATTAAACCCGAAAACCGGTCTAACCGGTTCGGTTAAATAAAAACCGGTTTTTTTCAAAACCGGTTCCGGTTTTAAAAAAAAACCGGTTCCGTTACTAACGGGTCTCTTGGGTCTTTGAAGTTGTCACAAAATAAGTTTTCGAGTCTACAAAAGCCTTACACTTTTCCATTTACACTTAATGTTCTTGATCTGAGTTCTAATAAGCTCAAAGGAGATATCTCGGTTCCACCAACTGAAATATATGCTGTCAACTACTCGAATAACGAGTTTGGATCGTCTATCCAGGCTGATTTCGGGAATGCACTAACTTCTGCGTTCTCTTTTTCCACATCCAATAGTAAAGTGATTGGTGTCATTCCTGAGTCGATAAATAATGCTGAATTCCATCGTGTTCTGGACTTATCAAGTAACGCATTAATAGGTCCGATCCCGTTGGTTGGAAGCATGCAATATTTAGAATCGTTGGATCTTTCACTAAACAAGTTAAGTGGGAGAATCGTCCCTCAGCAGCTTACATGTATTATGACACTTGAGTTCGTAAATGTTTCATATAATCGTCTTTCTAGTAAGATACCAGAAGGGTGAGTACTTCGATTTCCGACATTTACAAACTTGTCGTTTGAAGGAAACAAAGGGCTATGCGGTCCCCGTTGAGCAAGACTTATGGTACCAGTGATAAGAGAATCTGATCCATCAATCATCTACATCCTAGATCTACTTTTTTATATATAGATTTTTCGGTTGGATTACTAAATCTATGTGAAAAATCAATGTTTGGTTTCTACAATGATTACGAATGTGTTATCAGTAGAAATTACAAACCAGTATTGATAAAAAAGTTGATAAAATTTAATATCAACACGTTTGACCCGTTCCATTGTCATACATAACATTATCAAATTAAGAACATGGATTAGTTTGATCAATAAGAACATGCATCTTTCGGGGATTAGCAGAAATTCGTCGAAGGAAAAAAAAGAAGAGAAAGAAAGGGAAGTTTTTCTTTCAATCCAAATAAGAGAACAAAGAAAGTGTTTCCATCCAGTGGAATCGGACCTGCTAATGAGTTACTTGATAAGTCCAAAAAACGAAGGAATCTAGCATTATTTATCAAACCAGGAATGACTCCAGTCACTTTACTGTTGGAGATTGAAAAAGAGACCACAAAGGATAGAGCATTCCCGAAATCCGTTGGGATAGATGATCCAAACTTGTTATTTGAGAAGTCGACATTAAAAACTTCACTAGGTGGAACTGGAATATCACCTTTAAGCTTATTAGAGCTTAGATCAAGAACCCTAAATGAATATGGAAAAGTGTAGGGCTTTTCTAGACTCGAAAACTTATTTTTTGACAAATATAAAGACCCGAGAGACCCGTTACCAACATTCCAGATCCAGTTTGGTATTTCACCCTTAAATCGATTATCCGAAAGATCTAGTGTCCTAAGACTTGCTTGATTCTTCAAATTAGGAATTTTTTGCATCTTGCAAGAAGCTAGCCTAAGTGTGTCGAGTTTAGCAAGTGACGAAAATGAAGATGATTCTTTTGTGTTTGCAATGACCGTAAGATTATTATACGAAAGATCTGGTTCGTAAAGATTTTTTAAACTTTCCAAACCCATCTAAATGTACACTTCCAGTGAAGTTGTTTCCCGGAAGTTTAAGTGTCGAAATGGAAGGAAGTTTGAAGATGAATTCAGGTAGTGGCCCTTGTAATCTGTTGTTACTCAGATCAAGAGCACTCAGGTTATGAGACGCGATACGAATATCTTTCCTAATAGGACCAGATAACTTGTTCCTAAAAAGATATAAAGCTTCAAGTGAAGACAATGTTAGCAAAGATTCAGGAAAACTAGTTAATAAGTTGTAAGCTAAATTAAGAAGCTTGAAACTCTTGAGACTTTTTAAATGAGAAATAGTAATCCCACCACTTATCCCATCGTCATTAAGAGAAAGTTACGTCAAATGACCGGCTTCTTCACATGTCACACCCAACCACTCACAGCAATCCATACTTAGGTTCCAAGTCGAGAGCTTGAATGAAGGTTCAGAGTCGAATACGAGATCATTTTTAAACGACCACCACTACAAGAAATAGGAGAACAGGTGACGGACTTTTCTCCGGCGACATATGTCGCTGGGAAATATGCACTAAACGACAAAAATAGATTCTACGTGGCACCAATTCTCGTAGAAAATTTAGTCAAAGTAGTCTGAACTTTTCCCCGGCGACATGTCGCCGGGGATACGGTCGTTAAAATTTGACCAAATATTTCTACGTAAAACGTGGCGGGAAATTTTCCAGTTTACTTTTCCCCGGCGACACGTCGCTGGGGATTCTTTTGTTTAAAAAAAAAGATAATTAGTGTTAATTACGTTTGCTGTGACGTGGACAAACTTTTCCCCAGCGACATATCACTGGGGATAACTGCTTGGGCTTTTAATTTGCGCAATTGGGCTTCTGGTTTGGGCTTTCGTATTAGGAAATTGAGCTTCTATTTTTTTTGGACAGTTTCCCCGGCGAGTCGCCGGGGAAAGACTTTGACTTTGTTGACTTTTAATTAAACTACGTTTTTTAGGTTTGTTTCGGTCCGATATTCCGTATATTTTAACAAAAAATATATATCGTTTTTTAAGGTGATATCCGTTATACTTAATACATTCATATCTTTATACATAATCTAAATTCATATCATAAAAGTTTAAACAAAGTCTTTACATATAATAAAAAAATACGAATTACATTGCAAATGACAAACTACTCGAAATCATACGAATTACATTGCACATGACAAACTACTCCAAATCAAGTTTTTCCATTTCATTGAGAACTTCGTGAAATAGTGCAGCCGAATTAACTGTATGTTGTTCCGGATGCATATGCATTTTCATTGTTGCCTTGAGTACACTTAACTTTCAACGCAAGTGCTTGCAGTTTGAGCACTCTCTATTTCTTGAAGATCTTAGAGAATAGTTTGTAGGTGTTGAAGGTTCAGAAGAATAGCTTGGAGGCGTTGAAGGTCCTGAAGAATAGCTTGGAGGTGTTGAATGTCCTGCAGAGTAACTTGGAGTCGACAAAGTCGGGTCTCTTTCCATAAAAAAAATCCACATCCAAAATGTTTCGGAGGCTGTTAAATAGTAAAGAAATCAACTCTTTTAACAACTAACCAGAATATTTATATATTACACAAATAAAAAAACATGTGATTGTTCACATGTGATTTTGGACATGCATAGTTTAGTTTACCGTAACTCTAAGTTATTTCGATGTCGAATGAAACTTACATCTCCTTCAGAACAACTTACATGCAAAAGCTTCAGGTGGCACCAATTCACCATTTTTGTGGTTGTGTGGTAAGGAGTGTGTGATTATGTTTTGATTGTGATAGTATCTGTTTTATGGAATAAAAGAGTTTTTGCTGGGACTATTTGGCGGAGTTTTTGGCGGGAGTTTTTGGCGGGGTATTTGGCGGGAAGTTTTTGGCAGGTGTATATGTAAACCATAAATATCGGACTCATCTGTTGTTTTATATCAATCTAATGTATAACCATACCCCCCCCCCCATATCGACTATCCGTTGATCGTTAATCTATAACCATAACATATCGACTCATCCGTTGAACCTTAATGTTGAACATACCATATCGACTCATACGATTGAACAATCGAATGTACAACCACTACCATATCGATTCATCCGTTAACTTGTCTAATGAGGACCATAATCATATCGACTCATCGTTGAACGTCTAATGTATGACCATAACATATGACTCATCGTTGATCCTCTAATGTACACCCATACCATATCGAACTCATTCATTGAACTTCTAATGTATGACACCATAACATTTCGAATCATCCGTTGAACTCTAATGTATGCCATAAAACATATCGAATCATCCGTTGGACATCTAATGTTGACCATAACATATCGATATTCCGTAGAACTTAATGTACAACCATAACATATCGACTCATCCGTTGAACCTCTAATGTAGAACCATACCATATCGACTCATCCGTTGAACATCGAATGTACAACATACCATATCGAATCATCCGTTGAACTTCTAATGTATGACCATAACATATCGACTCATCCGTTGAACGTCTAATGTCTGACCATACCATATCGACTCAACATTTTAAATAATAATTATATACGAACCGACCGGAACGAACCGAGAAACCGGACCGACCCGGCCGAAACGAACCGATTATATATTTTATAAAAAATAATTGTAAATAATAATTATATATTTTATAAAAAATCATTTTAAATAATAATTATATACGAACCGAGGAACCGGACCGACCCGGCCGAAACGAACCGATTATATATTTTATAAAAAATAATTGTAAATAATAATTATATATTTTATAAAAAATCATTTTAAATAATAATTATATACGAACCGAGGAACCGGACCGACCCGGCCGAAACGAACCGATTATATATTTTATAAAAAATAATTGTAAATAATAATTATATATTTTATAAAAAATCATTTTAAATAATAATTATATACGAACCGAGGAACCGGACCGACCCGGCCGAAACGAACCGATTATATATTTTATAAAAAATAATTGTAAATAATAATTATATATTTTATAAAAAATCATTTTAAATAATAATTATATACGAACCGAGGAACCGGACCGACCCGGCCGAAACGAACCAATTATATAATTTATAAAAAATAATTGTAAATAATAATTATATATTTTATAAAAAATCATTTTAAATAATAATTATATACGAACCGAGGAACCGGACCGACCCGGCCGAAACGAACCGATTATATATTTTATAAAAAATAATTGTAAATAATAATTATATATTTTATAAAAAATAATTTTAAATAATAATTATATACGAACCGACCGGAACGAACCGAGAAACCGGACCGACCCGGCCGAAACGAACCGATTATATATTTTATAAAAAATAATTGTAAATAATAATTATATATTTTATAAAAAATCATTTTAAATAATAATTATATACGAACCGAGGAACCGGACCGACCCGGCCGAAACGAACCAATTATATAATTTATAAAAAATAATTGTAAATAATAATTATATATTTTATAAAAAATCATTTTAAATAATAATTATATACGAACCGAGGAACCGGACCGACCCGGCCGAAACGAACCGATTATATATTTTATAAAAAATAATTGTAAATAATAATTATATATTTTATAAAAAATCATTTTAAATAATAATTATATACGAACCGAGGAACCGGACCGACCCGGCCGAAACGAACCGATTATATATTTTATAAAAAATAATTGTAAATAGTAATTATATATTTTATAAAAAAACATTTTAAATAATAATTATATACGAACCGAGGAACCGGACCGACCCGGCCGAAACGAACAGATTTTATATTTTATAAAAAATAATTGTAAATAATAATTATATATTTTATAAAAAATCATTTTAAATAATAATTATATACGAACCGAGGAACCGGACCGACCCGGCCGAAACGAACCGATTATATATTTTATAAAAAATAATTGTAAATAATAATTATATATTTTATAAAAAAGTTATTATATATTTTATAAAAAAGTTATATAAATAATAATAAAAAACAAGTTATATTTTTTAATTTTGTGGATTCCCCGGCGACTTGTCGTCGGGATAAGTAATTTAGTTAAAAAGTTAAATAAATACTATAAAAAGGTAAGTTATTTATTTTAAGTATTCCCCGGCGACATGTCGCCGGGGATACTGGCCCACCAAAATTTTCATTAACGCGCCAATTTACGCTAAACGACAAAAACGTAAGTTTTCCCGGCGACATGTCGCCGGGGATTGTCGCCGGGAATAAAGTTTATGATAAAGTAGATCTGGTAAGTATCATCTCTCAGTACCAAAAACGAAAAAAAAGGTATCATCTCCTTGGCGATTTTTGCAGCGCCGCACCTCCACAAAATCCACCATCACAAACAATTCGAGCACCTCCATCACCACCACCACCACCGGCTGTTACACGAGCACACGAGCACCTCCTCCTCCTCTAAACCATAATTCTTTCCCTAACCCTCTAATTGATAATTCTTTTTGTTCTTTTTCTAACCCTCTAAAGAGTTGCAGCCGAGACCAAGTGATACACGGGTTAAAGGGTTTGATTTTAGTTTTTTTTTAATTATGTTAATAAGTTGCGGTTTGAATTTAGATTATGTTTCTAATTATGTTAAAGAGGTATAATTATATTAATAATGGTCTTTAATTTTTTTTGCAGCCGTAGCAGCCGACACATAGCCGTAGCAGCCGACACACAGCCGAAGGTACATATTTTCTTTTTTTCCTTTTGGTATCCCCGGCGACATGTCGTCAGGGAATGTGTATAGTTATTAAAATAACTTATGATGGTTTTGTATTTGATATAAATGTGCTTTAGGAATGTTTTATCATTTTAAATAATAATTATATACGAACCGAGGAACCGAACCGACCCGGCCGAAACGAACCGATTATATATTTTATAAAAAATAATTGTAAATAATAATTATATATTTTATAAAAAATCATTTTAAATAATAATTATATACGAACCGAGGAACCGGACCGACCCGGCCGAAACTAACCAATTATATATTTTATAAAAAATAATTGTAAATAGTAATTATATATTTTATAAAAAATTATTTTAAATAATAATTATATACGAACCGAGGAACCGGACCGACCCGGCCGAAACGAACCGATTATATATTTTTTATAGAGATGGATTTTGACAAGTGTTTTCCTCATTTACCTATCCAACGAATATGTCTTTTAAAAAACACATATTTGAGGAGTTGAGGGAAATGCCTGCCGAAATTTTCCGGAAATTTTCTCAAATAGTAAATTGGTTAGTATACGCATTCATATATGAGACGAATCATTTCAAAGGTGGGTTATATGATTGCCTTCCATAGTTGCACTAAGGTGAAACAAAACCTCTTGTATTCCTCAATAGAATGTGTTTAATTAATTGCAAATAATAAGCTAAATGTATCCGTTAAAATGTAGGTTATGTAATCGATGATAAGGCAGTGGAAACCTTTTACAAGCATCATGAACCATAATTTTATATCGGTCTTGCAAAAATTTTCATCGATCATTGCAAGCCGGTTAGTGAATAGTGCTAAGGAAATAAAATGTCCATGCACGTCTTGTCGAAATATATTATGGGTACATATAAACCAACCTTTCCAGAGAATAGGCGGTGGGTCCACATTATGAGACAGGGTGGGCCCACATATAAAATATAGGGTGGAACACACAGTGAACAGGCTCCATCTACGCTGCCATTAATAGATAAAACAAGACCAATCTCCAGATGAGTGACATGACAAAGCGTTACTTAATGATCTTAGTGCTATATTGCCTCCTCCAATAATGAATTACAATGAGCCAACTCAAGGAGATATTGGTGAGAAAAGTAACGAACCGACTCAAGATAAACATAACAAGTTTGAAGAGTTAAATGCCAGTGCCAACGAGGACTGTACCACACCCCGGTGTGACTATGTGACGTCAATTTAGACTTATGGCAAAAGTTTACCTATTTTAAAGGCTAAAGGTAGATTGACATGATTCTATATTCAAATGAAAAGTTTAGAGTTTTTTCCCAAAATGTATTCCCATCAGTAAAGGATCACTCCCACCCATCCATACTATGTAATAAAGAAGACATATAAAACGATCGGGTTAGGGAACGAGTCGATACATGCTGTGTGAACACGATTGCATGCTATTTCGGGGAGACAATAACAAAGAATTTGAGGATTTCTGTCCGGTGTGTAATATACAGTTAGATGGAAAGTACAGTAACACACCGGGGAAGAAAGTTCCTAAGTAAGGTCTTTGCGTTAACATTCTGATCATTCCTAGGCAACAAACGTTTGTACAAGTCTATTAGTTACACTGCAAAGAAATGATTTAGGCATGCTATTGGAAAGTGTACGTAGCTCGGTAAGAGCAACATACCCGGTTCATGGTGGAGCATAGGAAGAAAATTGTAAAGAACCAAAGAAGTTCGACTAGGTATGCTGCCTAATGGTTTTCAACGTTTGGCAACCTTAGGTAGGGCTACAGGATGTGGCCAGTGATATTTTGACAACATACAATCTGCCTTCGTGTTTTTATGTATGAAAAGAGTTCTTTTAAGCTGACGTGTTAAGTTCCTAGCCCTAAATCCCTGGCAAGGACATTGATGTTAACTTAAAGGCCTTATTGAAATTTTTGAGACGCTTGAAGGTTTATGGGACCAGAAAGGTGTCACGACTATAGACGTTGCTTCAGGCAAATTCAATATGAGAGCAGATGGTTTTAAAGGACCATTAAATGAATTTCCTGCTCGAAGTAATGTTTGTCTGGGTGTAGTGGCAAGGTTAACAAGGGGCAATGCCCAACAGTAATTGAAGACATCCATCTGTTCGTCAGGAGTTAAGCAAACAGATTATGTTAGTGCCACAGAAGATTCTTAAAAAGCCCCATAAATGGGTAGTGCGTTGACTTGAATTCCAAATGTCCAAACCGATAACAAAGATCCACCTAAAGAATTTTGGCCGGGATGTAAATCCTTGTCCTCAACTTTATAGATTGCCATCAGCGTTGTGAAGGGATAAACATCCCGAGTTTATTGGTGGAGTGAAGAATAAAACGTAAAGATCATGAACGAGCCTTAACTGGACCTAGAAACCGGTCAATTATTTTATGAAGCTTGAGTATTGGTCTTTCTTTCACTAAGCCAAAATTAGACATCAAATGCATATCGAAAAAAATGTTATGGAGGCCAACTTGAAACAATTTGTTAATGATGATAAAATCTCAAGACACCAGCAAGGCAAGAAAAGACTTGCAAATGTTGGGCATATCGAAGTGGGCATGTGGCTCGGCTATACACCAAAAACGTAAGTGCTTAAAGCCACAGGCTACATAAACTTTCACACGATAAAAGAGACAGAGAACCGAAAAAAGTTTTGTCATTACATCAAAGAGTATAAATTACAGATGGTTTCGGATCAAGCTTCAAGCACAAAGTGACCGATAAATGATACCAATATAACATGCCTGAGACCTCATGACTGTCATATCATGATGCACACGTTTAACTTCCTTACGGACACCCCCCCCTTCAAGAATTACTTGCCCGATATGAATTGGCAAAACCAATAATCGAGCAATGTCCTTGTTTAAGCAAATCCTTGCTCTGCAACTTTGATGTAGGAATGACTAATGAAAGCATCAGATCAAGGGGTTGATATTCCGTAGCGAGCTAGAATTCATATATCCTCCTGCTCTCTTGACATTAAGGTTCACTTGTTATCCATATACCTTTTTCTAGAGGCTCTTGAATGGCGAGCCTATTCGACCCTGGTGATGTATCCATTTGAAAGATACATGAAGAGCTAAAGGTTATGTACGAAATAAAGTCTAAGCCGGAAGGTTGATTGCGGAGGGTTATGTTGCAGAAGAAGCATTGACTTTCAGTTCTCATTATTTTCAGGATGTTACCACAAAATTTAATCGTCCTGACCGTAATGTGGACCCCCCTCCCCCAACGTGTCAGTTTTAGGTGTTCTTATCGTTATGTAAATCGATTAGTTTACGGTTGTTTATTCGGTTTGATGCCCAAGAGTTGAAAAAAGTGAAATGGTATGTACCTTCACAACAGTCCTGCGATCGACACGTAACCGGCCCCAAGTTCAGAGGGTAGCGTTTTTTTATTTTTGAAACTATCTTTTTCTTAACTTATTCATTTGATGACTTATTCTAATACCATGAACATATTTCAGTGAATTTCCTAACCAAGACATGAAAGAAGAATTCTCCGGCTGGTTTGGGTCGCAGGTAAACTTAGACTTATTGTGTGTAACTTAACTTTAAAAAAAACAATACATATTTTGTTGTTTATCTAATCATATCTTCTTCATAGATCCGTCAACGTCACGTAGACAATGACCAAGACCCAGAGGTTAGCACAACCAGCGAATTATTCGCTTTGGCTAATGGACCATCATGGACTCCAATCTCAGTAAACTCTTGCGTAGTCGACGGTGTGAGGTATGTCGTGCACAGCCGCGATGAACGTCGCACAACTCAAAACAGCGGCATTTGTTCGCCTGGCCCTGACGGAGAAATGTATTATGGTCAGCTTCAAGAAATCATCGAGTTTAAGTATTTGTTGTTTAAAGTTGCGTTGTTCCGAGTTAAGTGGTTCGACACTAGCAACAAAGGACGTAAAGTCAAAAAACTTGTCCTTAGAAACAACATGACACAAATCGACTGCAGTCGTGAGGCGTTTAAAGATGACCAATACATTCTCGTAACACAAGTCAAACAAGTCTTCTACCTTGAAGATAAGACCAAACCCCACTGGAAGGTCGTCGAACATGTTAATCATAAAAAGTTTTCCGACGGGGGTGTCATCGTGGTAGAGGACGATCCTGATATTATACATTTCGACAACTCATCTGATCTCCCACTTTCTACTAGTTTGAATGACTTGGATAATGCGACCTTGCATATAGATGGTCAATCAACGGTGGTTGACGCACCGCCAGATATCATTGATGTTCCTGACGAAGACGATGATATTATTGATGATGAAGACGCCCTTCCTCATGATTTAGCAGATTCTGATGTTGAAGACCTCATCAATGTTGATGATGATGGTGTTGAGAAAGTTTATTCTAGTGAAGAAGAAGATTGATCTTGAGTTGTAACTTGCAAAATACACTTATATATTTGAATGAATGAATGAAATTGTTGTGGGTTGTTTAAATGCGTATATTTATTTGGATATGTATGTATTTGGATGTGTGCATGCTTATATTATTTTGTTCATGAATTTCTATATGTTATGCTAATTGTACTTGTACAGATGTCGTCAGCAGATGTTGCACGGTCCCACAGCGGTGACGGTGGCGGTGAGGATCGTCCCCCTCCACACCATGTACCGACCAGTTGCGGGGGTTGCTTCATTAACAGGGGTAAGAATTTCTGAATTATTGTAATACAAGCATAAATTTGATACATATATTGAAATTGTTTGCCTTGAATTTTTATGACTTTATCACTCACTTGATTTTGCAAGCAAAGGCACACGAAAGCCCAATTTGGGCGGCAGGGGAGCGGGCAGGATGAATACCCGCGACAAGACCCGGAACCTTTTGCTAAAGGAAGTCGCGGAAGCTAAAGGCCCCGTCTCAATCCAATTTGATGTGGGTGACAAACAAACCCTAAACCCTCTCGGTCCCCATGCGGCTCACTGGTCTAACTACATCGGGGAGGTCATTAGGATTGTGCCTTTGTACTACCCTTCTTGGGAGAAGGTCCAGAAGGAGCGAAAGGTGGTGCTCAAATCAAATATTGGGGTCAGTTATCCTTTTATGTTTATTTCATTATCATGTTCACTTATTTAATTGTGTATATTTATCTAAATTCGTTTATTTATTTATATCATACAAATAAATAAACAAATTTAAATAAATATATAAATTATATCTCTAACACTATTTTCGTTTTGTTGTATGGAATCCCCCCGCTGGTCAAACATCTACGAAGGCATCAACATGCACTTGCAAAAAGCCTACAACACCAACAAGGCTTCTTTCAAGGCCAAGCATTGGAGGGTAGACCCCCAGACCGGGACTTATGATGTGGAGGCGATCAGGCAGACACGTCCCGATGAGATTACAACGGATGAGTGGGATAAGTACATTCGGTTTTGGAATGATCCCGAGAACCTTGCTCGAGCCGCTCAAAATCGGCAAAAGAGCATGGTCATATCTCGACAGGGATCCCGGTCGCTGGCTCGCCTTCGAGATGAGATGGTAATAAACTTTATAATTATTTTACATACATATATACATATATATCTGATTATACACTTTGGTGTGTTGTGATTTGTTGATTTTAATTAGTTTCATGTTATATGCGTGTGTATGTACAGAGGCAGGCCTCAGACACTCAGGAGTACCCTTCGCTCAATGACACCATCTGGCGAACACACACTGTTGACGGGGTATTCCCTAAGGATGAGGACCGCCGCATATATGTAAGTTTTGTTTCAAAACACACTTTAATGAATTATCGAGAAATAATGTAGCAACCCGACTAATATATTTACTATCTTGTGTTTTTGTCACTACATAGGAGGAGATGAAAAGGCTGGAGGCTACGGGTGAGTACACGGAGGATGAGATCAATCGATTGGCAAGAGGGGGTAAGCTTCGTGGGCACATTCCCGGTGTGGGTAGGGTATTGCCATCACGGGCCACATCCAGGCCAAGTATGCCCGCCCCCGACAAGTCGCTCAAGAGCATACATAAAAAGGTAGACTTTATGATGAGTCTTTTCAGAAGTGACTCCAAGTACTCAGATATGTTTAAAGAGTTTGAGTCGGGTGGTGCTAGCGGGAGTGGTGGGTGTGGTGATGACGAGGAGAGTGGCAATGATGAGGAGGGCGAGGATGAGGATGAGGATGGCGATGGTGATGATTAGTTATGTTATATATTAGTTAGTATGCTACATTATTACTTTATGTTCATCTTGGCGACATTTAAACACTTGTTTCCCTATCCTATCATGTTGAATATTGACTTGTAAGGCCCGTTTATGACTAGGAAGCCCCGTTTTGTAGACTTATTCGGATTTTGGACGATTTAGCTTTATTATCTTTTGGTTTTGGTACAAGTTGTGATGTATTTGTATTGCGTTGATCCGTTTACTTTGTATTTGTGTTTTGGTACAAGTTGTGGTGAGTCTACACAGGTTTTGGTACAAGTTTGTTATTTGGTAGATTTTTTTCGAAAAAATCTGGAAAACGCCTGTATTTAAAAAAAAATTGCAGACTTTTCCCCAGTGACTTGTCGCTAGGGAAACTTGATTCTAAACTTTTAAAAAAAACTTTCCCTAGCGACTTGTCGCTGGGGAAACCTGATTCTAAACTTTAAAAAAAACTTTCCCAGCGACAAGTCGCTGGGGAAACCTACCACTGACGTTGACTTGTCAACGTATAAGAAATATTCCTCAGCGACATGTCGTTGGGGATAGTTCACAATTAAGTTAAGGTTTAATTAAGGGTCTTAAACACTTTAGCTTACCTAAAGATTCCCCAGCGACATGTCGCCAGGGAAAAGTGTGCCACCGTGGCACTAGTTTCTTGATTGAAAAATGAGTGGGACCCACCTCGTCGCTGGGGATTATCGCGGGGAAAGAATCCCTTACGAGGCATCCCCAACAAACATTCCCCAGCGACTTGTCGCTAGGGAAAGGCGCAAATGTTCGCCAAGGAAAAAAGCGATTGTTGTAGTGCTAGAAGGCTGCCTTCAATTACAACTAAGATTTGAGTGGCTCGTGGATGAGTGTGCGGAGCATTTTGACCCCACGGAGCATAGTCAATACAAACCATAGAAATACCAAAAGTGTTTAGTCCTGGCAACTGATTTACATTCACAGTTGTCACATTAGACCCGACCGCATTTGTTGTATTTCCCATCTTGTCTAACCCTCTGAAAAGAAAATCTTCTGCTTTCACCATCTTTGGATCTTTGCAAACGAAACCATTCACCGGTACTGTTACAACACAAATACAAGTACCATAAGCACATATAAGTATAATAAATTTGAATATGATGAATATTATATGAAATTTATCTTTTACCATTGTTTTTAAGATCAGCCACACAAAAGTCCTGAAGAGGACTAAGGTCCGAAGCCAAAGCAACAAGCGAACATGTTGCCAGCAAGAGACCAACTAAAAGGAAACGGGACGTCATTTGTGCGGGGCAAAAAAAACTTGTTCTAAATCAATGCTTGATAGCTCAAATGATTTGTGAGATTATGTGTAACATGGGAATGCTTTTATAGTAGAAGGATTTGAACATATAAGCTACCATATGGTGACTCGTTCCCATTAAAAAAATCACGCAAAAAGAGTAAACGAAGATAAGGTCATCAAATACATCTATAAAAAAAATACATGCACAGTTTGTTCAATTCCATATACGTCTCTCGAATTTTTTTAATTTTTGTATCTATTTTTTTTTGGAAGGGCTACCTCTAGAATTACATACAACTTTTGTATAATTCTAAATCATATTTAAATTTAAGGCTTATACAGGTAGGAAGCATGAAGGCATCATCAAAAGAAAAATTTAGTCTTCAGTTTGAATAATCTTTGTGGAAAGTTAGTGCAAATGTATTACTTTAAAAAATGTTTAAGTATAGCGATGTGGGTGAATCTCACATCTCAAGTCTCAACCCGTTACATAGCCGGTAGCTAACATAACAAGCACAACTACTCCGAAGAAGAAGACGACTATAACTAGATTACGATTGACTCAACAACTATAATCTATTTCTTCTTCCGACCATGAACCTTGATATCCAAATCATTACGAATAGCCTGTAGATTATCAGACATATTATAAGCCTCATACAAATCATCATCATAAGGGTCGTAATCAGCATCCCGTTTTGTTTCCTTCCATTGTTCTAATAAGCTCTTAGTACCATAACCACTATCAATGCCACTTTTTAAACTTGTTGATGCCATAAAGCTCACATGTTCATTGAACACCTCTTCCACTTCACTATCACTATCTGCATTAACCGTAGACACAACCTTAGGTAACGGCTTACTGTCATCATACACAAGCATAAGTTTCCCTTCAATCATTTTTTGGGTAACCATGGTTCTGACACATCGCCCGACTAATTCACGGCGTTTGAACCCACCGCCACACAGACTCAAACCAGATAAAGCCTTTCCTTTTCAGGAGGATGGTGTGGCCCTTCAATCATTTGTCTTTCTAGGTTATCAATCATTTCTACTATAGGGTAGTCCTGGCCTCCTTCCCAGCCGAACTTGAATTCCCCCTATTTGTACACAAGTCATCGTCATTTTTAACTGGGGTTTGAGTTACTAACCTCTTGTCTAAACACTTTAGCTTGCTTCTTTTTACAACTTATGCCTACACCATTCTTATTAGAGACAGGTCTGTCAACTTGTTTAGCTGGTTTAAAATCCACCTTTGGACCAACTTGAACACCTTTAGTAGCTTGTCTTAGATTCTTCAAGTTCTTCACCACATCCGAAACGATTTTCTTAGGACACTTATCCAGAACGTGACTAAATACCTTGCAACTCGAACATGTGGGAGGTTTCTACTCATATTCAACACATATAGTGCACATATAGAACCCTTCATCAACACATTCTGGCATAGCCACCACGACAGTATTTTTTAACTCTACGTCGGCTCTGATGAGATGTAATTTTATACACTTTTTGGGGGTCATTTAACCCTTAAAATCATGCAAATATCTCTGATTATTGTGCTTAATCATTTCTTTTGTTATTTTAACATTAGGGAAGCATTAGAAGGGAATGCACGTGACTTGGGCTAAATTGAAGAAGAAACGGGACAAAGACGTAACTTTACAAGACTTTGATGGAACTTTAGGATTTATAGTGAAGGCGACGGCGTCACGATCATTTGTGACGGCGTCACGATCATTTGTGACGACGTCACAGTAGCCGACTTAAAAGAAGCCAATGAAAGATTCGGCGGGTTGACGACGTCGCGATTAACAAGAGATAACGTTGCGACTTATTTTCTATATATACAACCCTTATTTTTCATGCTTTATGGAGGAAAAACGTAGAGTATAATTGGAGAAGCTATTGTGGTCGATTTTTAGGGTTCCCAAACCCTTTTGTACTCATTTATATTGCATGTTTAATTGAAGTGAAGTTCCATTACCCTTTTAATCATTCAATATGTCTATGTGTTGTTTGATTAATTGTTCTTCGCTTTCAATTAACATACTTGGCAAAATTTAATTTTGTTTGCTTATGATTGCATGAAACCTAGTAGTTAGATCTTTTGTTATTAATTCTTGTTAATGATATGCGTGTTAGGCTTTAGAAAACTAGTTTCTTAATTGGAAAGCGAAGACGTCTAAGGAAACACGACTTGGTTAGAGGGTACATGTGACTAGATCTTCATATCTAGATCATCATTGGGTGGATTCTGAGCTAAGTGTTTAATTTATTAGATGCTTACATATTCCATTACGAGGGTGAAGGGTAATAAAATCTGAGAAGACAACTATAGAGTAGTGCATGATTAGGAAACATGTTTGTTTAACCATACGAGTTTTTCCCCACTTTTACTTTTCTTGCATAATTAGGAGTAGTTTAGTTTATTAGTTTAATCAAATCCCCTTCAAATCCTAGATTTACTTGCTTTCTAAATGATTATAAAAAAACCAAAAATAATCTTCCTTTAACCCTTAGACCTTAGTGAACATACGATTCAAGCCTACCCAAACTATTCCCATAAAGAACGATAATCACCCCCCGAGTCTTGCCTATACTACACTACAACGGTTAGGTACACTGCCTAAGAGGGTTGTAAAACTTTTGCGTTGCAACCCACCGCATTAAGTTTTTGGCGTCGCTGTCGGGGAATAGTCTAGGTTTCAAATTCTATCTAGCTTAGGTCTCCTCACGAGATTCCTATCAAGTTAGGTTTTTATTTTTCTTTTTAGAATAATTTTCTCGTAGTCTATCTTTTCTTCGTTCCCTTTGTTTTGTAAACCATCCTTTTCGTCAACCATCATGGGAGACAAAAATCCACCTCGTACTTTAGGAGATTATTCCCGACCAAGCCACGAGGGCTATCGAAACACTATTGAGCTCCCCGACGGGAACAATGTGGTGCCTCTATGATCCGATACCATCCGGTTGGTGCAAAACGGATGTGCATTCTACAGACTTCGGTCTGAAGATCCAAATCAACATCTTAAGGATTTTTTGAAACTTGTAAATTCACTTGACCTTAATTTTGAGAATAGGGAAAGGAAGTAACTGCGTTTATTTTATTTTTTTCCTTCGCGATCAAGCTAGCAACTGGGTTGAACGTCTTCCTGTGGATCCATCTTCACTTGGGAGGATCTCACTACCCATTTCCTTGCTCGGTTTTTCCCACCAGGAATAACTATCAAACTTAGAAATAACATCTTGATATTTCAACAACATCCTGGTAAATCTCTTTCTGAAGCATGGACTCGTTTCAAGGACTTACTTCAAAAAGTACATAATCATGGCATCGATCTTTGGCCCAAAGTCCAAATCTTATATGACCATGTCAATTTCGCCAAAAGGCAAGCCCTCGATCATTCGACCGGTAGTAAGCTTCGTGACAAAAGCGTCGAGGAATCTTGGGAGCTCATAGAGAATCTTACTCTCTTTGACTACAAGAGTTGGAATGATCTAAGAGACCTCGCTAAACTGGTCAAGGCAATCTCTTTGCCTCAAGATGCCCCGAGTACATCCGACCGTCGTCTCATCGAGCTAGAAAATCAAGTCCAACGCTTGATGGAGCTCATCTTGCTCCTAAACCATCTGTTCAAGTGAAAAAACTCACTTTTTCATGTAAGATTTGTGGTGGTCCCCATGACACTCAAATTTGCATGGAAAATTCCAAGCAAGCTTTTGTTAATTACGCATCCTCACGTGCCGATGAAGCGGAAGGTAAGTGGTTCACTTTCAAACCAGAGCAAAATAATTTTGGTGACACCTATAATCCGTCATGGAGAAGTCACCAAACCTTAGGTAGAGGCAACAACAAAATTCTCAAAAAAAATTCAAACCCACCTAATTGTTTTCAATCAAATGGTTCATTCTCAAACCGCCCCTCCAATAACAATCCCCAAAATTCTAACAATCAATCAAATATCGAGGGATTAGTGTCTAACTTTATGGCATCTTAAGACGCTAGATTATCTAAGTTTGAAGCCGGTTTCAAACAACAACAAAGCAACATAACCAACAAAATTGACACATTCATGAAGGCCATCAATGACCGAATGATGGCAGCACTCTCAAGTGACACGATTAAGAACTCAAAATTGAATGTTAATCTCACATCTTCTGTTTCTCTGCTTGTTCTTACGTGACGAAATATCCCCAAAGCTCATCCTATCCCTTCAATTCGGTCAATGCTATTACAACGTGTTTTAAACCAATAAATGATTTTCAAAAAGACCAACAAATTTGAAACACCAAAATTAAAGGAACCCGAAAGAGCTTTAGAAGATGAATTTAAGGATTTGCATCTTAAGTTACCAGTTCTTGAAGTTGTAGCTCATGCTTCCATTTACAACGCCATTTTAGATAAATATGTAGAGAATCTTGAGTTAGGAAAAATAGGTCCGCATTCATTCAAGGTGAAATACCAAAGAAAATAAAGGATCCCAGATTATTCACCTTACCTTATAGACTAGGGGACTCCAAGCCTTTTGATACCTTAGGCGATTTAGGGTCTGGTGTGAGCTAAATCCCATTACATCTCTTCAAAACACTAAATGTTGGGATATTAGAAGAGACCAAGAATGTCCTAGGGTTAGCGGATGGAATAAGATTGTATCCCGTAGAAAATTTGAAGAATGTAGAGGTACACGTAGGAAAGCTAAAACTTTTAGAGGACTTTTATGTCATAGATAAGGAAAAGGACCCTACGTGCCCCTTACTTGTAGGAAAAGGATTTTTAGCAACCGCTAGTATCATTATAGATTATAAGAAAGCCAAAATAACGGTAGGAGAAGGAGTCACTAGGTCAATATTTGGAGTTAAGGAAATCGGCCTAGGTCATGTGGATACACCATATTGGACTACCTTATCAAAACGGAAGTCCTACGAATCGCAACCTAGTACGAATTATATAGGTGCTCGACCCACTTACTATTTAGAGAAAGACTTTATGAAATACCATTTACCCGAGGAGTTGGAAATAGCTAGGGATGTCGAACTCAATCCATTTAATGATGTCCTAGTATTTAGGAAAATGGTGGAGTTTCTAGGAGCTATACCTATAAATCTTAAGGAAAATATGTGGGAATCGAATGATTTAATTGAAAAGAAAATAGATTGCAAAAAGCCACCGAAAGAAGATGGTGCATGGCACATTAGGATTGAAATAATTGACCCCGACGGAGAAAATTTTGATAGAACTTTTCAATCAATTCTCACAACTAAAAAACTATGCGAAAAAGAAAGGATATCATCGACTTGGAACATTTTCATGATACCCAAGAGAGTGACTCCGAGTCTAGCTAGAAGACTCGTTAATAAAAAAAGCGCTTATTGGGAGGCACCCAATATTTTATTTTTATGCATTTTAGGAGTGTCGTGTATTTTTAATTTTTATTATTTGTCTTATATGTTTGAATTATGTGTGATCATGCTTTGTTTTGTTTTTAACCTCGTTTTAATTGCAATCACATGTATTTTTATGGATAACTATAGGGGAAAACATCCAGTTTTTAACAATCATTTCAAACATATAAAATAGATAGTTTAAGTTAAAATCACATTTTTATGTTTTTGTTTGTTTGTTTTGGGTCATATGTTTGTATTAACCGTTTATGTGGCCTATGCAGTAAATTTTTCCAGAAAATAATTAATGGGATATGTTTGCAGATTTTTTTCCAAAAAACAAAGAAATAATATTTCATAGTGTGTGGAGACGACGTGATGATTAAATCCTGACGACGTCACCACTGTAGCAATAAAGAAATTTGCGTTTTTTTGATTTTTTGAGAAGTTATTTTTTTCAAGAATTTTTAATTTTTCTAATTTTTGCAAAAAGCCAAGATTACATTAGTACTAACATTCTATCTTTATTACTTTCTTAAAAATTTAGTTTATGATTAATAGGGTTGTATATTATTTTTCTGCCGATTTTATTCTTGGTATGGTTGTTTTTGTCTTTGATTCACATGTTATATTAGATGAGGAGCGTCTGAAAGCTCTTAGGATTTTCACTTAGACGATTCTTGGATGATGATTTAGCTGGTTTATTTTGTTTTTTCTTCGATATTGAGCAAACCAGAGGAGTATTAGTTTCTCTCGCCTTTTATTTATTTTTCCTTTTCTCGGTTTTTGGTACTTAAAGAACATTGGTGACAATGTTCAAAATAAGTGTAGGGGAGATAATAAAATCCTTAGAAACTATTTTTTTCAATTGCATCTGCTTTGTTCTTAAAATGATGTGTAATATACTAAAACATAATTTAGGACGGTAATTTTAGCCCAAATTTAAAAAGATTATCGCATATATTGGTGAAACTGTAGTATTAGAAGCGTCTCATAGATAAGAGTTATATGACTAGTACAAAAACCCCACCACTAAAAAATTTCACCCTAAAAATGTGAGGTTCGCCCCTAGATCTTTAAGAATAAAAGCATTCATTATTAATGCTTATGAGAGTGTACTGGTAGTATTATAGATTCTAGAACTTACTTTAGCGATTCATCTTGAGACTGCTAGTGAGATTACATTTTGCTAAGTGATATGAGGCATTAGGATAACCCTTGTCTTTAGCCTTAGTTTGTTATGGTTATGATGATCTCCTCGATCACATAACTACCCCCACACCCTTGCTTTGCACATATTTTTAGTGTAAGATACCCCTAGTACACCCCTCTAAGCCTATTTTTTTGTGGTTCTCTTAATTTTCTGGTGGAATTTAGATTATTAATAAAGAGCGTTGTTTATACCCCACCAAAATGTTACACCTAAATCGCCTTAGCCTTCCCTGTATGTACTCATTTTTAGTACATTATTGTTACCACATTTGTTTAACCCTAGTTAAATATTTACTTGATTACATGGTTGCTAAGTCAAGTCTATTGTTAGTGTATACATTTTTGGGACGATTTGAATTCATGGTACTTTTTATTAAACAGAGAAATGGGGAAGAAAAGTTAATTCATTACCCCTATATTTGTCTAATATTCTCCATGTTTGTTGATCATTCGCAATGTGGTTCATTAGTTAGTTTATGTTGTTGAGTATTAAAAACTCAAGTGTAGGGGTGCAACTATAAGTCCCAAGTCATGTATATTATTTATGTTCAAGCAGAGGGCTGGGCAAAAACGTATAAAAATAGAAAAAAAGCAAAAAAAATATGTTAGATACAGGCTGCCATCTCGCTCATGTTTATATCAAGAAAGAATCGATAAAAGAAAAACAAAGAGTTTGATATAGAGTTTTGTATATTTGTCCTAGTTTAGTCGAGTCTTGACTTAGCAACGCCTTTTACATGCATTCTTGTAGATAATTAGCTTGCCATCAGTTAAAATTCCCCCATATCCCCCAACCGTGTTTCTTGTACCTTACACCTAAGGTTACAACGCTTTGAAAGACCTCTTTGATAGTAATTCTTAGGTGCGGACACCAAAGTGGTAGAGGTTTTGATCCTTTATCAAGTTTATGGTAATCTATATACTCTAACAGGCAGTGAGTGTTATTTTCTCGTTTCCTATACTTGTTATAATTTATTATTACACTAAGAGAAAGAGAGAATCCAAACACTTATGTGAGGTTCTAGTGTATAATTTTTTTGCTTTTAATTACGAGGTCTATCCGGTTGTGCCATAAACTATCTTTATCAAGTATGTTAAATGCCTCTGACTTTGCTATTTACTAGGTATAAAATCCTATTTGCTTGAGGACAAGGAAATCTCAAGTGTAGGGGTATTTGATGAGGTGTAATTTTATACACTTTTTCGGGGTCATTTAACCCCCAAAATCATGCAAATATCCCCGATTATTGTGCTTTATCATTTCTTTTTATTATTTTATCATTCGGGAAGCATTGGAAGGGAATATACGTGACTTGGGCTAAATTGAAAAAGAAACGGGACAAAGACGCAACTTTACAAGACTTTGATGGAACTTTGAGATTTACAGTGCGTGGAGACGGCGTCACAATTCCTTCTGACACTGTCAAAGCTTGAAGGCGACGACCTCATGATCATTTGTGATCATGTCACAGTAGCCGACTTAAAATAAGCCCACGGAAGATTCAGGGGGTTGACGACGTCGCGATTAACAAGAGATGACGTTGCGACTTATTTTCTATATATACAAACCCTATTTTTCATGTTTTAGGGAGGAAAAATATAGAGTATAATTGGAGCAGCTATTGTGGTCAATTTTTAGCATTCCCAAACCCTTTTGTACTCATCCATACTGCATATTTAATTAAGTTAAGTTCCTTTGCCTTTTTAATCATTCAATATGTCTATGTGTTGTTTGATTGATAGTTCTTTGCTTTTAATTAACATGCTTGGCTAAATTTGATTGTGTTTGTTTATGATTGCATGAAACCTAGTAGTTAGATCTTATGTTATTACTTCTTGTTAATGATGTACGCGTTAGGCTTTAGAAAACTAGCTTCTTAATTATAAATCGAAGACGTTTAGGGAAACGCGGCTAGGTTAGAGGACACTTCTGACTAGATCTTCATATCTAGATCATCATTGGGTAGATTCTGAGCTAAGTGTTTAATTTATTAGATGCTTACACATTTCATTACAAAGGTGACGGGTAATAAAATCTGATAAGACAACTATGAAGTAGTGCATGATTAGGTAAACACGTTTGTTTATCCATACGAGTTTTTCTCCACTTTTACTTTTCTTGCATAAATAGGATTAGTTTAGTTTACTAGTTTAATCAAAGCCCCTTCAAACCCTAGATTTACTTGCGTTCTAAAAAATTATAAAAATAATCTTCCTTCAACCCTTAGACCTTAATGAACATACGATTCGACCATACCCAAACTATTCCCTAAGAGAACAATAATAACCCCAGAGTCTTATCTATACTACACTATAACAGTTAGGTACACTGCGTAAGAGGGTTGTAAACTTCTGCTTTGCAACCCACCACATTAGGCTTAAAGCTCAATCATTGATCTAACATAACTTAACCTACCTCATGATTGCATGAACAAGTCAGATGCATAAGAGTCAAGCATTCTATGAGTACCAAGTTTAGTAATAATGAAACTTAATCTATCCTCGCTAAACACCATCATAAGAACACCATGAAACTTTACCAAAACTAGAACATTACCAACGTCTTCTTTTAATAAGTTTACATCTGGGTTCCACTTTTTTAAAATAAATGGATTATTGCGAATGAACCAAGGACCATTCTCAAGCATTGCATTCATTCAATCTTTAGAGCAAAAGTTCAAGAAAAATAATCTGTTAGACGAGTTCAGCAATGATTTAACAAGTCTATTTTTTCTCCAAGTGTTTTTGACATAGTTTTCAACAACGGGGTATGCTACCCATTTTCCCAAAAAGAAACATAAACTTTATTAGCAAAACTTTCACTAATAGCTCAAATAGACTCCAACGAAATAGCCACATCAGCCCCGTTCCCCGTCGGTGCAAGTAAATTGTGAAAATTCAGACTTTTCCTATTTGGTTCACTTGTAACCAACCTGGCAAACAATACAATACCCTTAGTATTCGTAGTTAAAAGAGGCTCATCTGTACCTGTTTGAACATCACTCGGGCCCTTAGTGCCATGAACAATAGAGACATTAATAATAGGACCACCTAGAGTATGCTCAAGTTATCAAGTTACTCATTCTGAACAACATGAGTCGCGTTACTAGAATCATTAACATTCAAATCAATTTACAAAATCTGATTAGCTCCATAACCCAAATTAACTACATTACCACTGTCATTTACATTACGAAAAGTATTGACACCCTTTTTCTGTTTAAAGCCTATCCCACCCGAACTCAAAAACCCACATTCTATACTAAACTGCATACAAACCACCAAAAACACCCTTGTATCCTATCAATCTAACAGTTCACCATACATGAATCAAAAACAAAAACAATAAAAATCAATGGTAAAAGTCAATAAAGAAGAATGGGAAACGATCAGTAAAATAAAAAACCCTAGAATATTAGGGTTTAAGACCTAATATATAGCACCGATCAACCTTGTTGGATTACCACAGACATCCTAACAATTAGTAATTAAATAACTTAATGAATTAGTAATAATCACTCTTACTAGAAAAGAAGCAATTCGAAACCTTAAAAATTATAACGATAAAAACCCTAATCAAACCATAGAACGAGTACATAATTGTTGATAATCTTAATTAGAAAGTTAATTAGAATCAAGACACACTAATTTGTAAACGATTATGCAAGAATACAGATGATCAAATTGTTAGGGTAGGGTGGAGTCTGTTAGAGCTATTAGTGAACGGTTTGCTAATACGGCATATGGTCTCTTTTTAGGAAAGCGGGTGGCGTATCTCGTTGTTGCTAACTATGTTAGGAACACTTGGGGTAAATATAGACTGGTTAAATCTATGCTTAACTTGTCTAACAGGATATTCTCTTTCTAGTTTAGCTCTATGGATGGTTTGGATGCTGGAACGCCCCTTTCTAGACTGTAAATTTGACCAAAAATTAAAAACTTTTACGGAAACATATGATCGAGAATGACATTGTGTCACTCTTTAATGAACTAACCAAAATCTATTAGCATTCACTTCTTAAAAGTATTACTAAATGAAACTAGACTGAATTATCTTTGAAACGGCGAGTGGCACGCCTTCTAACTCTTTACGGTTCATTCTATACGTCATTTACAAAAACGTTTAAAAACCGGAAATCCTCTGATGCCCTTTAGCCGCTGGCCGAGTTTCCCCAGCCACCGGCCGAAGCCCATAAATGCCTTTAGCCGCCGACCAAGGACATCTAGCCACTGGCTGAAGCCCTCAGGCCTGCACTGTTACGTTATTCAAAACACCTTATTCAGGGGTCTTGGTTGATCAAAGAAACAAAGAATAAGCATTGTATTTTTAGTGAGAGAAAGTAAAGAAAGAGGGATGAATGAACTGTGTGTTTATTAGAAAGAGAAAGAAAGTTACACAATGATTCAACCCACCCCTCATGGAGAGTTATGAGGGGTATTTATAGCCTAACACAAATCTATCTATACCTTGTTTACAATAATAGTCCTTGCGTGTAGCAGATGATCTATAGCTAGTCCAATTCACGTGTAAGACGCCAACTTCACTTAAATAGTGAGGCTAACAATCTCTTTCCAAGATGGTGTCATACGTGAATTGGTTACAATGTTTCCTACAAGCAAAAATAAAGCAAAATGATAGGAATGAAGTCCAACATTCCTTAAGATTGTCTTTAATGACCTTGATCTACTTGAATGCTCCACATTTATTTCTTTAGCTTGCAGACGAACAAACTATATAATATACTGCTGAGGATGACTTAGAAGTTTTCATATATATATATTACATCTAAACGCCTTATGATTTTGTGTTGTAAGGTGAAATCAGCTACATGTAAAATGGCGCGTTCCAAGTGTCTTTATCCGCATACAATGGGACGAGGTGGATATGCACATGTGAAAGAGAAAATGGTAAGATTACACATTTGCATTTCATAGCATTATATATAATTTCGTTTATATTGGTTTAACTTACATGTGTATGTATTTGATGTTTATAAGATTGAAAAAAAAGAAATTGAACCAGATGAAGAACCCTTGCATGGTACACTATGGTTGAAAGGAAGGGTAAACAAAGACGAAGATTATCCAGATTATGAGATTAGATCAGTGGGAGATAAACTTGTAAGTTTGACTGCAATTTTTTTTATTATGTTCATTTTAGTATAATAACCTATTTCCCATATTGTGTATGCAGAAAGAAACTGAGGACAAGATCGAAAAAGGAACCTTGAAGGTTGATCAAGGCACTGATGGCATAACAGTTGTATTAGGTAAGGAAAAGGGAGGTTATGCAAGAGGAGCGGGAAGTGGTGTTACATACAAGAGGTATTTTGATCTTTCACGAAGCAAACAGGCAGTTGATGAAAGAATTTTGTTACTACAAAGTCAACTTGATGCTGCGAGACGTGAACGTCAAGAGAAAAAACTATTAATCCAAAGTATGTCCAGCAAGATGTCACAGACAGAGGGATTGGTGACTAAACTGAAGACTCAGTTGGCTGCATAAGGGGGGCAGTTATAGTCAATGCCAACTTAATTGACACCACCAGCTGTAAGACATTTTTTATATTGCTAACAATTTCATTTTCTAATTAACGCTAACAACACCGATCATATAGATAGCAGGTACATCTGACCTAATACCCTAGGACCTCCTTTTATACACCAAGGAGACCTAATGGGCTTACAATAAGTTCCCATCCAATTATAATCTTTTCCTAATATAATTCATGCATATCTAATAAGCAGTAATAACACAACAGTACTAGCTTATATCTAATAGTCTTAACTCAGAGCAACATTAATATACTAACATTTGTAACTAACACTAGCAGTACTAACATTTGTACTAGCAGCACTAATGACTTGGTATATTTTCTTCAGTCTTCAACCAGCAGTCTTAACCATAACCAGCAACATTATCATCAGTAGTACTAAGAATCCTTTTAATCCCAACACATTTCTTAATTTATATTGCAGGTGTTTTTGGTGGACATTCATCCAGTAAATAGCAGTACTGATGAGGAGGGCGAAACAATTGTTGTTGGATGTGATCAGAATGATGCGAGCATTCGGAAGGAAATGCAAAAAAGGGTAAGTAATTAATAAAACATCCCCCTGTGATTTTTGAATTCTACATACATGTCTTATATATTTACCGTGTTTTATATGCATACAGAAAACTGTTAAATCTGTGGGAGCTAAGAAAACAACTAGTTCAATCCGAAAGGATTCTTCAAGTCAAGATTCCCAATCCAAAGAAAATGTGTCGGTACTACCACAAGTATGTATTTCAACATGTTTATATATTCTTTTGTTTAATTAATTTCTGATACATACATGCAACAAATCATTTTTTAGGCAATAAAGTGCAGACTGTGGCACTTAAAGAAATCAATTATTATTGCTGAGGGTACCATATATAAGAGTGATGGAAAAATAATGCTTCACAACAAAGCACTCCCAAAAGATTGCTACAAAGTGTCAATTGATAAATCTCTAGTGGATGCAACATTTATACCGGATGTAGGAAATAACGGTTGCACAACAGTTTTGGATGCAGTAGGTGGTTTTGTTGCATGGCCAAAGAATCAAGTGGTTTTGGATCCAAAGGTACATACATGTGTTCTATGAACCTATATATATATATAATTCTTCATATTTAATTCAATGTTTGATACGCGCGGCAATTTTGTTTCCTGCAGGCAACACCACCAAGTACCATACAAATGATCACTGGTGAGAACAAAACTGCACCTAAAGTACAAACGAAGTGCAAAAAAGTTTACGTCTCTAGTGATGCCATGCAAAAGGAAGCTAAGATGAGGATCAGTCAGAAGGCCTTAGTTTATTCAAAATATCTTCGTTTAAGCTCCAGAATGTGCGCCTTTTGCTAATATTCACCAAGTACTCCATAATTACTGCAATTCTTAAATATAAACGATTAAGTAACAATTCTTTGCAATAATTATATAAAATGGGTTAATAACATGGGATAAATGATGCTATAAAATAGACGTTATTTGATGTCATCAAATATCCCCCCACTTGAATCCTACTTGTCCTCAAGTAGCCTTTAGAAGTTTATAAAAATGTATCCCTAAGGATATTTTCCGTTAAAGCATTTATTTGATCTATTACAAGTACACAACCAAACACCTCACGAAATAGGAAGATGAAAACACTTAAATCACTCAACTAATCTATGTGGTAACATGTAACTAATTTGTACGACGAGTATTCTATCATAAGCTTGGCAAGGATACATATCTCTACCACTAAAGCCAAGGAGTAACAAGTTTATAAAGGTAAATATGGGTTTTTGTATGGAAAGGCTTACGGTTGATCATTCTACAATCTTTAACCAGAAGTACCACTCCAACAAGGCAGCTGAAGCACACATACATGGCCGTAACAACGGAATAGACATGTGTGTTCGAGCACATCCTCATTCGAATTTAACCAACAGTTAGGATGAAGAATGATATAGGGTAGGAACCTTATAACTTTCACCAAAAGTCATAAACCAACAAGTCAGCTAAGACATGCATACATCGCCCTAACGACGGAATAGACATGCATGCTCGAACAAGTCCTCATTCGCGTAACACCAGCAACTAATCATTAGGTGAGAAGGAAGTAAATTGCTGTTAAATAAAAATCAAAAAACAAATAGATTAAGACTAAAGTACAAGTTGCTAGACACTTTTTTACCCGACCGTTAGCATGATTTAGACACAACTAGTTACAACGTCTTGATCATAGATCAAAAACAACAACCTAAGTTGGCGTTCCCGTAATGGTCAACTTCCCAAGCATCCCAAACTTTACATACTCTACAAGGTAAGTGGCAATATCTTCCAGTTTTTACAATACTCTACATCGTCGATTTGTATCAACGAATAATCGATCCTTCATGTAATTCCTTCGGTTCTTGCTTTGCGAAATGATTATCTTTAAATTTTCCTTCTCTTTCTTTTTTGTTGCAATTTTTTCTCATTTTTTTTATTTTTTTAATTTTTTTTCAATCTAACTATACACGAAACTCAGAGTAGTTTCACCATCTTCACGATCATAATAATTCTGGACAATTCCTTTGATAGTTCCTTCGTTCTTCGGACTCACCAATAATTGTGATGGTAGTAAAATCACATGAGTTTTGACTATAATATACATTCCCATTTGCAATGTGCAAATTTCAACCACACCAAAGATAGAAAATGACACAAGATTTGGGAAATACAAACTTTACACTTTAAGCAACTAGCAACTATAAATTAAACTTAATCTAACATGGTAGGTTAAGGTGTAAGGGTGTAACGAAACAAATAATTGGTGTAGTTCCTAAAGGATTGGCTCTACGGGTTGTTCTAGTGGATCTTCACTCTAAAGATGAGAGTGGAAAAGGGTTTAAACTGGAGGTTAACTAACCGGTGTAGTTAGTTAATAAACAACATGGATAGGCGATTTGGGTGTAATCCTAAAATTTACCAATTTAAACAAGTTACTCCAATTAAATCCATAATACTCATTATTGTGGTCTCGAGTGATATACCAAGCCAAGTTCTAAAGTCTACAACATCACCGGCACACTCATATTTTGTAGAATTTGGGTAAACATTTGGAAACGGATAGGCTAAATCCTCACAATATCTAACAAGGGTTATTGTGTGCGGGTTATGTAACATGTAATTTTCACAAAAGTATGCTTGAATTTTTTTTAAATTTGAGCATAATTTAAGCATTTTAGTGTGAAAAATAAGACAAGTAAACATTCTAATTACATCCCCCCACTTGAATTATACAACGTCCTCGTTGTATAGATAAAACATTAAATACGGGATTCAAGTGGGGAGATATTTGATGACATTAAATAACGTCTAATTTATAGCATCATTTATCCCATGTTATTTACCCATTTTGTATAGTTATTGCAAAGAATTGTTACTTAATCGTTTATATTTGAGAATTGCAGTAATTATAGAGTAATTGGTGAAACTTAGCAAAAGGCGCGCATTCTGAAGCTTAAATGATGATATTTTGAAGATTACTATTCTGAAGACCAATACGCCGTATCCATCAAGGAAGATACGGCGTATCCGTGCCTGCACTCAATACGCCGTATCCAGAAGACCAACACGCCGTATTGGAAATATGGAATAAATATAATATTCTGAAAGATATCAAGCGTGGTCTCTACTCCAAGAAACCCCCAATATTCGAATCGACTTCCAAACCTTATAAATAAAAAAACTAAAAAACGAGTTTTAAGTGTGCTAAATCATATTCTTGATACTTAAACCACAAAAGTCAATTTTTAGAGGATAAAAAAAAGCAGAAGAGGTCGAGCAAAGTTATCAATTCCATAGGAGACAACGTGTAATTCCATATACTTTAGTAATCGTTCAGTTTTTGGTATCATTCGTTAACTCGGTTAGTTTACATTGGCTAGATAATTACTCTTGTATATATTATGACGTTTGAAGGCTAATACCTTCGGGTATTAGCCATTATTATGAAGATCTAAATGTTTGGTCTTTGTTTATCTCGATTTCTTGATTTATCGTTGAGTGCTTGTTTATGTTTATCAATTTATACTTGTTTACGCGCTTTTGTATGCGACCTATCATTCAACTGGATCTAGTGAAGCGGACCAAGTGGATCTAGAGTCCGGGATAGCTCTCCATATAGTAATTTATACATCTGATGATCTTCTGTGTTCGTTTCGTAAAGCTCCAAGAGCTGAAGCTGAAGAGCTTCAATATATTCAGCTCGTGAAGATTATGGAGGGAATTACTCTTTTCGATTCGAAGGATAGATGGAGATGGTCTTTAGAAGGTTGTGGCGAGTTTACAGTCGCTTCAGTTAGGAATCTTCTTGACGCAAACTCGTTACCAGTGGTCTCTTCTAAAACCCGTTGGATAAAAGTCGTGCCTATTAAAGTCAATATTCACGCTTGGAAAGTTAAGTTGGACATCTTACCTACTCGGTTGAACATCTCTAAAAGAGGCATGAATATTGAGTCGATTCTATGTCCTTAATGCATAAAGAATGTGGAATCATCTAGCCATATTTTCTTTACTTGCCATATATCTAGAGAGATATTTCGCAAGGTTTTGCTTTGGTGGGAGATTGATGTCGTGATGGTTTCCTCTTATGATGAATGGTTAGAATGGTTGTTGAGTATCCGTCTTCATTCTAAACATAAAGAGTTGTTCGAAGGCGTTTGTTATGTCTTGTGGTGGAATTTCCGTAACAAGAGCATTTTTGGTTCGGCTTGTCTTTCGAAGGCGCTTATATTTGAGGAGGTGGTCACCCGATCTTTCATTTGGTGTAAACATAGATGTAAAAAGTCTTTTAGTTGGGTATATTGGCTTAAAAACCCGCATCTTGTTACTTTGTAATTTTTAGCTTCTTGCTAGTCTTTTTGTTTCAATTAAATTCGCCGTTCAAAAAAAAGTATGTGTCTAGGATACGCTTCGGGCTTAACTAGTTAATTAGATATTGCCAATGGTTTATTGATCGTGTTGACTAGCAGGTGGCCTAGATAATTCAACAAGTAACGTTCTGATTCCATTGGATAACCGAGATGATAATAGGAGACGTCTTTTGATGAGGGTCATCATTACCTAGGTCTCATAACTTTTGATTCTTCATACAAGGCACGTATTAGTAAAATGTAAGAAAGTGATGTGTTTAACATTACAAATTTGAGATAACAAAACATGTACGAGACGAAATATCATTTTTTTTCTTAAGCAGTTAAATTTTTTGAGTCTTGGTAGATTAAGTTTCATGAAATCAAAGTCTTTTTTTTTTAACGGCAACTTTATTAGAACAAAACACTAGTAAGGAGCTAGAGACAAAATTACAAAGAAATCAAATAGTGATGTTTGCAACAACAACCCAACTAAAAGTTACTTTTACATCTAGAACGACACCTGTGAAAGAAACTGCGACACTATATCAACAAAAAGATACATCTGCGGGACGAGAGACGAGAAGAGGACCTGATTTCGAAACCTCCAAATACTCCACCATGTTATGTAGAAAACTCCTTCAAGCAAATCTTTAACTTTAGGACTTAATCTGATAGCATTGAACCAATGAAGCCAATTGGAATACGAATCAATCGACGCCCATGCTATATTCCACCACCGGCAGACAAGCCTAACGATGTCCGTGACCAAACTACATCGAAAAAACAAATGCGCTAAGTCTTCATCTTCTGAGTGGAAAAATACCATGAAGGATCCAAAAACCAAAACACCACGATGTTGCAGTTTACACGAGTTGGTAAAACGATTCCAATGGATCTACCAATCGAAGACATTAAGTTTTATCGGCACATACTTCATCATCTTGTGATCGTAGTAGAGGCTTTGGAATAAACATCATCAAAAGATTTCGCACAGGGCTTGACACAAAAGACACCTTCCCCATTTAAGTCCCAAACCCGCCTATCCTCCAACGAAGATAAAATCGTCCCTTCTATGTACACTTGTAGGAGAGATAATTGTGAACTTTCATACCCACCTCTAACTGGACAACGAAGAGACGAAGTAACAAAAGACAGTTTCACAATCCACCGAACTATCTTTATTAGTTTCCAAGGCAAAAATCGCGAGGAACAAAACACACAAGGGGGTTATCGGCCGATCCAAACCTCCTTCCCGAAAATAGTGCGCATGCCCATTACCCACATGGATGCACATGGGATACCAAAATCTACTCCACAATCTTTAAGCGAATGAATTTTCCCGAATAATGGAGAGCATAGTCCGAATAACCAAATGGGGAGTGAGGAAGGTAACTTGGAACCATGCATAGACAAGATCAAACGACACAAAAACCACAGGGAATGATGTCCCGAGAAATAATCCTCCAAACCCCACTTGATAACAGAATGACGCCCCTATTAAAGCATACAACTAAGCGATACCTAACCCACCCCCATTTTTATTGAAGCGAGAGTCCGTGGTCCATTTAATCCATGCTAAATTTCTCTCATTGCAATTGAGAACCATTAAAAGAAGTTCCTTCCGCAAGGACGTCCATCGAATGAAGGCACAGATTTGGGGGCTTATCAATGGGACAATTATAGATAGGTGTCCGTACCCTAATACGATTTTAATGGGAGTACCAAGTGCTCAAAGAGGGTCAAGCCATCCCCTCCCACACCGAAGGGTTTTGAGTTTGCCAGTTGGAGAGCTGAGCCTTAAGCTTTCCTATGGTATCCTCCCAAGCCTGAGAAGTGGCAAAAACCCACCAACCATCACACCCTAAATATTTAAACAGGGTTTTCATAGTCAAGCAACCTAGGTTCACAGCCGCATCTTTGACATACTCAGAACGAACCCCAACTCCAAGCAGATTACTCTTTTTAAGGTTGATCGAAAGACTAGACAATAAGAAAAAGCAATGGAGAATATTGGTAATACCAGAAAGGTTGGAAGGTGATCACTCGCCTATAAAGACCACATCGTCCGCATAAAACAGGTAAGAAAGATTTAGAGTTGAATCAATTTTGATGCCCTTTAAAAATCGCCCGCCTCAATGCCTAGAAACCAAAGGTGGAAGGACTCCATGACTAATAAAAGAGCTAAGGCGCTAATGGGTCTCCTTGCTTCAGAACCGCATAAAAATTAGAATTTCGGAACGAAGGGCTTACCATTGAGCAAGAACCGAAGCCATACCAGAATGAAAGAGCAACCACGAATCCACGACACCATTTAGGACCAAAACCAAACAGTAAGCACAATCTTCTAGAAAAACCACCTATAGAGTCGTAACCCTTTAGCAAGTCGACATTAACATCATAGCTTGTTGTTTCATATGCTTACACAGAAAGTAGTTCATTAATGATAAAGAGGCCATCCCAAAATCTGCCCTATTGGGAGAAACAAACGGCTTAACTCGCCGTGTTGAACATCCGATATAAGCCAGGCATGACCGACGAAAGCCGATTGGCTATGATTTTCGTAACAACCTTATAAAGACTCCCAATCAAGCAAATAGGAACGATTAATCGTTACGAACTTAGGATCATGATTCTTCGGATGAGAGCAATGAACGAAAGAGTTTGCATCCGCTAGAAAAGAGCTAATGTTTGAAAAACCATTCCAACCGCCTCATAAAAATCAGAAACTACAGTATCCACATAATTTGCGAAAAATTCAACGATAAACCACAACATGGCCCGGCGATTTGTCCTCACCACAGCCCCACAACCGCCATTACTCACTTCGTCTCTGAAACCGGGCTCTCCAAAGTGTCCATCCTGATCAGAGTTGCAACTAATTAAGGAAAAGTAGAAATAAGTTAATACCAGTGCGACCTGGAGCACGTGGGTTGTGTGTTGGGGGAAGGGGGGGGAATCGACTGAGCGCGAAAACCGATTAGCAAAAGTGAAGACGGAATTCATCTTTAACACGACATGGGTCGTCCACCCAATTACCATCCACCATAACACTTTTAATGGCCAAATTCGCACGTTTACGATTGATGATTCCATGAAAAGAACTTAGAATTTACATCCCCTCGTTAGCCCACTGAATCATAGCCTTTTGCATATAATAACGTGCGTTGCAGAATTTATATCGAGGCAAGTATTTTGTTCAAATCTCTAACCCGTGCTCTTTAGAATGACATTCGATTGTACCCCCTTATCTAACGCTTTTTCAATATCTCGCAAGATTAGAACGAAGCTCCTCGAGGTACCAAAATGCTTTTTGGATAATCCATTAAACCATAACCGAATTTTCATTTTAAGGAATTTGCAATTTCTTCTAAAACGAACCAACTAATTTTATTTTCCCTAAAAATGCATCAAATTTTAAAAAAAATCAAATGTATTCCACGTTTCCAAAACCATTTTATCGAAATCTTGAAAATTGAGCCAAGAGTGATAGACCCGAAAAGGAGAAGGCCCATAATCAAAAATCACTTCCCTAAGTAGGATAGGGCGATGATCCGAGAGATGTCTATCAAGGCAAATTCCCGATAGATGAGGAAATACCGAGAGTAAGCCATCCGAAACTAAAAAACGATCTAATTTACTCATTTTCTTGGCCGATTGAAGAGACCAAGTAAATGAGTAACCTTCCAACTGAATTTCGATTAGCCCCGAGTTAGAATAAAACAATGTATTCATTGGCCTTTGATCATTAAACTCCGAACCGAAACATCCTCCACACATCTAACTTCATTTAAAATCCCCCATGCCATATAAATGCCCATCCTAACAGCCAATGAAGTTCGAAAATGGTAATCCATAGAATACCTTACAGCCGGAGGATTGAGGAGCATAAATAGATATCATAAGTAACTTCACCTTCTTGGAGACCCATGAACCATAAAGCGCAATAAAGTTATCCGAGATGATGTGATTTTCTTTACAAAAAACGCTTGGATCCCAAACGCATAAAATGCCACCCGAATTACCGACGGATTCACTAATAGTACAATCGAACTTAGAATTACCCCATAACGATTTGATTGCCAAGATCAGAAATGATTATTCAGACTTCGTCTTGAATAGAAAGAAAATTCACCTTGTGTTTGTTGTTTAACTCCTTGATCCAATCCTTTTTGGCCTTGGATCCTAGGCCTTGAACATTTAGGGATAAACAATTCATTTGAAACCATCGCAAACTCCTTGAGATCCAATAATTTTTCTGTCTCCCATGTCTTATTTCTACTACCCTTTCCATCTAAAACCCCATAGCTTGACCAACCTTGATCATGTCGTCTATAACCTCCAATATAGAGCCGCCTACTCTTTGGTTAAGATTATCCTTTGGGGAACCTTGATCTTTAGTAGGCTGAGATTCTCCAAAGGACGCGAGAATATGACCATCCCGAGTGACTGTGAAGTGAGAATTTTTCTGTCTGATTTTACCTGGTCACAGTGTAAAACCAGGTGGGAAAGGTAAACTGGAGTCCAATCCCAGTGTCTTCCTCTCTTTTATCCCGTTTATAAATAGGTATAAAGATATAAACGGATCACTGGAAATCTCCTTTCGTTATGGTATGAGAGTTTTGTTAAGCTCTTGAACTAAGGGATCACCCTGTCACCAAAACCGTTTTCGGATACGCCTTCAATATCACTTTCATCTTCCAAATTCATGACTCATATGCATCGTCATGTTTTCTTCTTCCTCTCCATAACAGAACATCGTTTGAAACAAACTCGGCATCATTAACTCCTTTGAAAAGTACTGAGACCAAACGAAAAGCACCTTACTCTACAACAAAGATTTTACCACGAACAATAAATCTTAAAATTTTTACAAGGATGTTTACCTCGTTGTTTCGTTTTTTAATACATATGCGCTTACGATCGAAACAGTCGTCCTTATAAGTCTTCAAGTTATAACACCTCACCTAACGAGATCCAATCTTAGAAAAGTGGACCGCGACTAGGCGTGAGTAGGAAACGCCCTCTATATCTATCCATACAAACCGCTCCCTAGATGACAAATCCGACTGATCGTGCGTAATTGACTAAACCATGAACGACTCCAACGTTCTTCAAAAACCTCGTTTTAGTCTCGAACGATGGCAATTCAATCAGACCCATAGACCGCCCAAGTACAAAATCTCCACATTTGTGAAAACCCACATTCGAAGTCAAAAAAAGCTAGGATGTTTATGGTAGCAGAAATCCTTTGACTTCCCCCAACACAAATTTTCGAGGTCGCGTTCCACCAAACACTCATCGTCCAAAAACCATGCCGGGGATGTTTTGAATATGGTTGTAGTAAATTTGTATTACCTTTGAGAACCGAACACAAACGACGAAGCACCATTAGCATAGGGTCTGGAAACGGCTTTAACAGTAAGTCTATGGGCACCATTTGGCCGAGAGCTCTTTAGAGGACGTTAGATAAATCATAACGAACACATTTGCGTGCAAAATGCATACGCCCAATCCATAGGGTACACATGTTCTCTATCAAGACGATCAACATTACCCACCTTAATAAACCGAACAAAAGCGAACCGTTTCCCTGATCTCGATTTGCGATTAGGAATAAAAACATCGACAGACGGTCCCCATAAACCATTGCACACCCCCCAAAAATCTTTACAGGGGTGTTATCGAAAATTTGGTAACAAAAATAGATTTGGAATGAGATGTGGAAATCATCGAGTGTTGTCGGAGTTTGAACGATTTCTAGCCGCCATAATGAACGAAAATAACAGAGTTTTGATTGAAGGGAGATCAAAAATACGGGGAAAATAAAACAGGGAGAATTAAAACCAAGATCAATCGAGTCTCTATGGGTGAACACGATTGATAAGATTTGGAGGACGGTGATTAATTAGGATGGAGACAGAATTTAATGGTGGCGGCGGTGGAAGCCATGAAAGGGTTTTTGGAATAATTCTCATATATATTTGAATTCAGTAAACTCTGTATTAAGTTTCAAAAATCTCGTTCGGTCTTTGAGTTAGGAAAAGTGTCACTATTATGCTTAAACATAAGTCAAAAATAAATTAATTATTTCAACATTGTACTTTATATCTTACTTAATTAGAAGAATAGTCGTACTGTGAGTTAGCTATGCTTTTTTTTGGAACGGCAATTTGTGGCTACATGGGCCCCCCCCCAAGGGGCCCCCCCCCCTCCCCCGCCTCTACCCAGAAGTGCTTGTACGAGCCCACAACAACCAGGTTGGGTCCAGCCCAGAAGGCAATGGCACCCTTCCATTTACACACGCGGAGGAAACCCTATCGCCCTAGACAAGACTCGAACATGAGACCTTGCCTAGGAGGGTAAAACCTTCATACCATTGGACCAAATGCCCGTTGGTGTGAGTTAGCTATGCTGATGAACACATTTCCTAATACCAATCAAATTAGACAATTAATATTAATCACCGAGAGTTCAACAATTGTTGGATAAAAAAAAGTCGGTGGTTGATTAAGCACCGAAAGAGAAACGGAGCAAAAATGAAAATTCAGTAAGGTTTTGTTTTTATTTTCTTCGACCCGGTTACTAGATAGAGGGAAAAGGTTTATATAACGTTGAAGGTAGGAGAAAAAATAATGAAAGGTATTTTAATATCCGGTCTAGAACTTTTAAAAAATAAACAAAACCATTAATAAAACTCAAAGGTTTTTCCTACAAAATAATCTCGCGCGCGCTACACATACACATACCTAAACATACATACATATATAATATATACGATACATTCTCCCTCTCTATAAATGTGTGTGTTTTATATATATATATATATATATATATATATGTAAAAAGAATTTTTTTTTAAGTTCGTCAAAAAATTCTAAAAAAAATTTCACCAAACAGGTATGTAGGTGCATAAAACTTTTGTAAATTAAGTTTTTCTAATTTTGGAGTTTTCATACATTTTTTTATGACCAAATTTTTTAACTAGTTTATAGTTTGATAGCGCAAGTAAAATTTGATGCAAAAAGTCAAAAGAAAGTTGGGTACAAAAAACGAATTTATGATGCAACGAAAAAAACGATTTAATGCACACACGTTTTTTTTCATATTTTTGTTCCACAAAATTATCCACTTTCAAAAAAACTTTCTTCTACAAGCTTTTTTTCATGCACCAACATACACGATCAGATGGAATATGTATTAAAACTTTTTTAAACAAAAAATTTTTATTTATTCTTCCCGACGAATAATTTTCTTTTATTTGATCTTTATCCAATATATATATTATATATATATATTATATATATATATTATATATATTATATATATATATAATATATATATAAAAATGATATAATATATATATATATAGGTAGGGATTCATGAGAAATTAAATTTAAAATAAGAAGTGGTGAAAAGTGACTAAAACCAACACCATTTGAGACGCAACGACTTGCCATTAGATGCATTTCTATCATTAGGTTGCACCATTTTTGAGTTTCGAATGTTATTTTGATTTGTAGAAGGTGCCAAAATTGATTTTCATGAAATTTCGGCACGTGCATATAAAAAAATTAAAATAGTATCTATATATATCATAATATATATAAATACGATATATAAATATATCAAAGGACAAACTCCACAAATTTAACAACTAAATTCCATTCTTTACCCTTTGTTATGAATCCTGTTAAAACCCTTAAATTGGGATTAATCATTGATAGATTATTCTCATATCGAGACGTGTTAGCGTGTTTCACATCTTGGGTTATTGTAATTATATTTGTTATTCTCCTCTTAAAATCAATTGACTCCGTTACCGTTTCCGTTTAATTCGCTGTCATTGAAACCCTATCTTTTTTTTCTTTTCAATCAGTTTCTTATCTTGATCTCCCTTCAATCCAAAGATTTCTAATTGGGAGGTCGTAGATCCAAGCCAAAGAGGACGACGATAATCGGATTTCTATTCTCCATTTATGTTACAAAATTACCGGAAAATTACGTGCAAAGAGCTATTCAATGAATCAAGGTAAACAATACTGACATGTTGTTGTATTCTAATATCCCTCGGAAAAGGACGAAAGAAGGTAAACATTTTGGTTTTGTTCTTTTTATCAACGTGTTTAATGTTGATCGCTTGGTGAACAATTTATGCACAATTTGGGTGGGTCAATTCAAGCTTCACGCTAATAAGGCAAGATTTTAAAGAGCTACTTTGAACAAGGGTCAGGGTCAGGATCATAAGAAGTGCTAAGTCAGACTCGTCCTAAGAGTGGGGATTGCTGGGATCTATCCAATTCATATGTTAATGCGTAAAAAATCATAAGTCGATTGATTCAAGACGCCCCTGCCATTGTTCTGACGAGATTGTGATGCTGCTCCAAAGACTTATCTTCATCCATTAATGTTAATGATAAAAGAATTTGCGTCCCTTACCAATCTCAAGAACGATCTTAAGATGAATGTTTCGTGGACTTGAATGTAAGTACTTAGGGAATTGTGGGTTCCTTAGAGATTTTCCTCTGTGATAACGAAAAGAGCATTCTCCCCGCGATAATGTGGTAGTTCAGCTCTTGGGTTCTCGTGAAATTCGCACAAGCTCTTTCATATCGAATCCTGAAGGACGCATTGTGTGGGTAGAAAATTGAAGGTGTTCCATATAAACACATGGACTTTGAACACTTTCATCAAAAGAATTGTCACAGGTGGGGAACTTAATCGACACTAATGACTCTGATAGGGAATTGTTTCCACTCCGAAACGATTATGTTTGTTTCACTAAGACCATCTCACATATGTATATGAAAACTTCAAGATCATTTTCCGTGGAAAAGTGTTAATGGATTCGTGCTAAGGAGGTCCCCTGTTTGGACCCCTGACCTGGTGGAGTACTCGGATGAGGAGGAATTTATCGATGACGATTCATTAGAAGAAGGAATGAAGAAGCCTTGAATCTGAGAATGATTTTAGCAACGTCCATCGAAGTTCCCAGATACGGTTTTGAAATGAAGGTGTTCACAAAAGGACTCAACTGAGTGGATCCTGTTGGGCAAAACCATTAGCTTACCAAAAAGAACAAGATAAAAAAACATAAGGAGGGGTACAAATTCTAGTCCCAAATTCCCCACCGGTGTTGACACCTAATAACGACAATGATGATTACAGGGTATAAGGAAATCTGTTAATTAACTTGAAGAGGAGAAGCCAACAGAAGACGATGGAGAATCTAACAATTCCAACCTCAAAGCAAAAATGTAGATGAAATCCTCACGTTTCAGGTCGTTTTAGAGAAATCAGTGGCACCGGATGAATCAGGGCTCATTTATGTGTCTTATGGAGGAAGTGGTGAAAGTTTGGCCAACAATGGCTATAAAATGGATGGGGTGGATTAACAATCTGTCCGATATCATTGAATCTCAAGGAAGCGTCGAATTGTAGATCGATGAATTTTTTCCCTTAATATACAAGTCCTCGCTCAAAAGGCCAAAAAAGAATGGGCAAAGGAGTTATGTGTTGAAGAATAAGGTGAATTTTCTAGCGATCAAGTAACAAAGATGAGAGATGATTCTTTTCAGTGTTCCCGTCTCTCGGTGTTGGGGTAATTGACTTTTAGAGCATCTTCAATAACTTCGGTAGGCAATTCAGTTGGAATCTTGTGTGTTTGGAATCCCAACAATTTTTAGTAAAAAAAGCTTCACTAAATTTCGGATTTATTTATCATTATAGGGTGTTTTGGTTATTGAACGGTAATGACATCAATGAATGTTGCGGTATATGCTCCTTCATGAACCGCGTGATAAACGTATCCTATGTGACTATGGCGCAATGTTTATTAACAGTGGCCCAAAGGAGAGGTTGTGAATTATGGGTGACTGTCAATGAGGTTTCCAGTCAAATCAACAGGTTTGGTACTAATTGTAATGTTCTGGGGCGAATAATTTTATTCTTTTATTAATTCCAACGGTGCCTTGAAGCAAGGTTTCTCTTGGAGGTAGTGCTTTCACATTGGTGTTCATAGTCTGCGACCAAAATGACAAGTTGGTATATATTTCATTGTATCTAACAATTTGCTAAATATTTTCCCTCACATTAGGCGGCATCACTTTGGACATATTCTATCGATCACAAGACCGATTCTTCTTTCGAGAGTCGGCCATGATAATGGGTCCGGTTCCCATTCGACTCTTTCACCATTGATTCATCATCCGGAGGGCTTTAATGATTTCGTCACTTCAACTTGGAATTCTGCCCCTTCTGTTGACTCTAATGGAATGCGTAACTTGGCGGGTAAATTGAAATTCCTTAAAGCTCACATCAAGATTTGGATTAAAGATAACAAAAGTGAAACAGTTTCTACTATTGCAAATCTTAAGAAGGAGTTGAACCAGTTAGATGCGGTTATTTTTTTATTTTTTTTTTTTTTTTTTTTTTTTGATTTTTATTTTTTTTTTTTTTTTTTTTAAATTTGACAAAGGTACAGGTACTGAGTAAAGCGAAAAAATAATGAGGTGGTTGGCTGGCTCTCTAACATTGATCATATTCATTCCATGGATATTGGCTCACAAAGCCAAGAATCAAATGGCAATTGACGGCGATGAAAACTCAAATATTTTTTGTGGGGCTGACCACGGAATTTTGAATAAAAAAGTAATCGAAATGAACATCAGGTGTATTACGATGTATGCGTTTGAAGGAGCAGCCTAATGAGTTTCACACAAGAAATTTCTCTCTCGATTTTCATATAGATTCGCTAAACCATTACGGAAGGCGTGCTAATATTGATATGCGATTTTCCAAAAAACTATTTCAGAAGATCAAAGTCAGACCTCCGAGCGAGAAAGTTTTCTAACAGGAGATTAAAACGGCTGTTTGGGGCTGTGGCACAGACAAATCCCCGGGCCCCGACGGGTTTTCTTTTGGCTTTTATCGGCATTTTTGGCCTGTTATTGGCACAGCTGTTTATATGGCTGTAAAATCATATCTTCATTCATGAAGAAATCCCCCCCTGGTTGTAACTCATCATTACTAGCTTATTTCATTTTTAGGGTTTGATCCCAAAAAGTACCCGGACCTCTAACTTGGCAAGGACGTTTAGACCTATTACCTCATTGGAAGTAATCTACACAAGATCATTGCCAAGATTTTGTCTACCAGCTTTTAAAGTTTTTGGGGGACATTGTTAATGAAGTGCAATCTGCATTTATCGCCGAAAGACAAATGTTAGACGGTCCGTTTATTCTTAATGAGATTCTCCAGTGGTGTACCAAAAAGAAGAAGAAAACTTTAATTTTTAAGGTCGATTTTGAAAAGGCCTTCGATTCGATTAGATGGGATTTTTTAGATGATGTTCTTAAAGAGTTCGGTTTCGGGTGTAAATGGCGTAACTGGATTCAAAGTTGCCTAACTTCTTCTAAGGGTTTCTAATCTTGTCAATGGGATTTCTACAAAGAGTTCCAATCTAAAAGGGTTGAAACAAGGTGATCCTTTATCCCCCTTCCTCTTTATCCTCGTGATGGAGAGCCTTCATTTATCTTTTCAAAGGATCGTAAACGCGGGGATGTTTAAAGGTATTGTGTTAGATCAATCTTTATGTCTTTCACATATGTTCTATGCGGATGATGCATATTTTCTTCGGGAGTGGAGTGACGTAATAGGTCTCCACTTTGATTCAACGTTTTGAAAAGCTTTTTTCAGGCTTCGGGCCTTAAATTAACTTGAACAAAAGTAGAAATGTGGATTAAATGTTGAAAGTGCCAGATCATCCGAAAAAGCGGCTGCAAAGTTATAGGAATGCTCGTTCTTAATGGCCTTTCTACTAATCTGGTGGACAAAAGAGTGGGAGTTTCTATGACACGTGTTCAAGCATGGCAAGAGCTAGTATGAATGATTTCACAAGCATAAGCAACAACTAGAAAGAGTCAAAATGGGCGGGTCGAGTCAAAAAATGAGCTTAGGAAAATACAAGTCAAGTCAAAAAAGCTCATAAGCCCAAAAACAAAGGGGATATTTGCGTATGCTTATTTGAGGGACTTATGAGGTTATTGAGGGAGTGTTTGTTTCCGTTTATATGTGGGCTTATGAGCTTATTTGATTTCGGCTTTTATAACATAAGCCCTAATTTTCCTGCTTATTTCGAGACTTGGGGGCTTATATACGTTTATTACGATATGATAAACTTATATAAGCCCATAAAGCTCAATATAAGCCAGAAAATTGGGGCTTATATAATATAAGCCGAAATCAGATAAGCTCATAAGCCGAAACAAACACCCCCTGAAATTTTGATAAACTTATTAGCTCATTTTTGTGGGCTTATCCCCTTGAGCTTATAAAGTTCATAAGCTTGAATAAATAAGCTTCTAAGCCTAAAAAATAAGCTTATAAGCTTACCATATTTTCAATAAGCTCGTAAGCCCTTCAAATAAGCTAACAAAAACACCCCTTCAAATAAGCAAATCCCGCCTTAAAACTAATAAGCTCATATATTAAAAGTGCAAAATGAGATTCCACGAATAACCCTATTCTTAGGGAACATTTGTGGCATATGAGCTTATTTGACTCGGCTTTATATATAAGCCCATTTTTCTGGCTTATTTTCACAAATTAATTCATAATAATAAGCTCAAAAACCTAAAAACAAGAGGATGTTCGTTAGCTTATTTGAGGGACTAATGAGCTTATTGAAATTTTGATAAGCTTATTAGCTCATTTTTCAATAAAATGAGCTTATAAGCCCAAAAAAATGAGCTTATAAGATTACCATATTTTCAATAAGCCCTTAAAAAAAGCTAACAAAAACCGATGCTTTACCTACCCGGTTCAACATTTCTCGTAGAGGTATTGACATTCAGGATATGTCGTGTCCCATTTGTGATAATGCTATTGAATCGACGGACCATTTGTTCTTTAGGTGTGGATTGGTTCGGGACATTGCTAATAAGGTTTTGAGCTGATGGAATTTGGATCACGCAAACTTGAACTCATATGCAGAATGGAAGTCTTGGCTTGTTTCAATTCGTATGGATTCCAAACTCAAAAAGATGTTCGAAGGAGTTTGGTAAAATTTAATGCAAAGGCCTTACAAGATTGAAGACCCAGTAGATTTTCTTACATTTGGCATTTTAAGTCTATTTTTGGTTATTTTAGCTCGTTTTTAAAGGTAAAAGGTATGTGTAATTAAGCACATACCAGGGACCGAGATCAAACAACTCGTATAACTGCAAGACTAACGACCACCTATCATCAGTGTGTCTCTAACTCAAACATGATTGAAAATAACTGAAGAACAGAAAATGATGCATCCGAAGATAAAATCGATGTGAAGAGGTTGGTCCCAAAAGGTAAAAGACACAAAGTACATACGTGTTTTTGTTCGACTTAAAAACATGTAAGCCGTCTCGTGGAATTTAGTGGCCCCGTACCATTACCTCAATGAGGCCCTTAAGCACACACATAATATACATATGTATGAGTAGTGCATGAACTAATTAACTCTGATCTCGTATCATGTATATATATAATAGAAGTGCATGAAATTTGGTGGCCCTCGTGAAGCGGTGGCCTGTTGAATCGCACCTCTTGCACTCCCCTAAAGACGGCCTTGCATGTAACGTACCATTTTTAGTTTTAAACCCGACCTAACCAGGCCAAACAGATACACATAATCTCGGAATATGTTGAATCGAGTACTTAACTGAAATTGTTCTATTATGGTCATTCGTTACTTCAATCCATGTCGAATTTTGTGCATAACTTTTAACTAGATATCTACTTGCTTATATTTATGTTGTTTTTACTCAAATGTGTAAATTTTAAAAGCTATACTGCAATTGGTTGGCAAACTGCAACTGACCAATATATTTTGCCTAATACTAAGCATTAGAACTTCATCAAGACTTGTTTTTGTAGCTCACAAGCTAGCACATTTTCTAAGCAAGCAACAAAGTGAAGCCTTAGTGTCGTTTCAACCCAAAGAGCTTATTAGTCTCCATGTATGTATTTGTTTACCTAGCATTGTGATTTGCGCCACAACTTGCATCTGTAAAATGCTTCACAAGCTAGGCCAGTCACTGATGGCCGTGATCTCGTCTTTTGTTCGACTAAAATCAAGACTTTCTTGAATCAAAACAATGCCATCAGCTCATGATATCCATCATCTCTCTGACAGAAATCAAGATTTATTTAACTTGGCCCATTTGAGATAAAGCATTGCCAGATCGACCCGTTTCTTATTTATCTATGTTTTATTGAATTTGGCCCGTTTGAGATAAAGCTTTGGTTCATAGATCAGTATAAAACCAGTTTCCAATACTGAACAAATATCGAGCAACTGAATATACATAACAAGCCAATCCGAACTCATAAGTGCACATCAAAGTTGTCAAACCAAAATATAAAAAGCAAAGATAAGACACTACATATATGTGCCTAAACATTAATTAGAAGTCACATAGGCTTGTTTGTTTTGGCGCTACTAACTGCAATACCTGCATGAGTCCTCAACATTGATTTGTACCTCCGGTGATGCACGTGTGGAGCCCAAGATAATTTCTGAAATCTGCGACTTTTGATGGTGAAAGTTATGGTGTGGGACTATCCTCACCTTCTTTAGCACAGGTGACCTAGCCAAGATAAGCTTCACGAAATCCAGCCGAGCCTTGTTGTTGTTGACCAAATCAGTAATCTCTAGTTCGTTCAGATGCTCCAACATAATACCTGGATAACAATCGACTCTTGAGGAACTTCCCGTAGATGTCACAGACATTGCACCGTCTAAAATCTACATCAAGTCTCTTGCGTAAGTAAATTTTGACATAATAAGAATGATAGTAAAAACAAGATAGATTTATGTTATTACCCCTACCTTAAGTTTCTCCAAGTTCGGGGAGTTTTTCATAAGAAAGGCAAGAATTAACTCTTCTTTGCGGGTGAAGCATACATCATATATATGCAAGTATTTGAGGTGGAAAAATGGGGTTGGAAGCTCTCGTGAAACTCTGCCCTCAATACGATCCTCAAATACCTAAAACAAATGTTAAAAATAAGTTCTCTTCCCCAATCTAGAATTAATTATATATATATCATGAGAAGAATTTTTACATTCATGAAGTCAATTAATGATAGATACAAGGTTTCAATCACCGGTAAACACTCAAATAGCTCAAATAGCTCCGTGAAGGTGAGACCGCCATTGCTCCTACAGATATATGAACCCGGTATATTCTGCAGCAACTTACAATAGTCAGATAAGTTATGAAAGCCAAGGCATGCTCGGTAATTTATCTTAGTAAAATATACTGTTATTACCAGAAACACGGTCTTAAGCAATGGACAACTAGATAGAATTTGTTGCAGCGTTCTTGTAGGGATATTTACGTGTGGTAGAAATAAGCTTTCAAGATTACCATATCCATAAAATGTTGGTTGATGGTCGAAACAACAACCAATGAGACACAGGTCTGTTAACTGACGGAATGAGAAGATAGATGAGGGTAGCCTGTACCCAGCATAAGCAAAGTCAAGTCTTAATTTCTTGATGCTAGTTTTCCTAGACAAATGAGTTATTATATGGTCGATTTTAACACGCTGGTTAGTATAGAGCAAGGAGAGGGTGAACTCGTGTATCGGACCATCATGCATTAATAAAACTTGGCCTACAGCGTATATAAGTTTACTCTTCTTGTCCATCTTTTGCCTTTCGTTTGGTTCCAAATGTTTTTGTTCCAGAATGGACGACTCAGCCCCATCAACAGTTGACACTTGAAAATTCTTTTCCTCAAACACGAGTTTAGGAATTTTAGTCCAATGGTACCTCCATTCCCTGGACAAGATACTTGTCCTTCCTGCCTCTTGAATCGGTATAAGACATAGGATCGTTTCTATTATGCTTAATGGAAGGTAGCTGAGCCTATCCATACCCCGCATATTATACTTGGCTGCAAAATTTGTTAATTTGAAAATCATTTTATGACATCATTGAGTACACACACAATAAGGCTAAAACATACGGAGTAACAAACATCTTAACAAATTCTAATCGAACATAACAAAAACATAGATATAAATTTCTTATTAGAACACAAGTAACATACGGAGTATTGTTCCTCAAACACGAGTTTAGGAATTTTATGATAGTGAATAAAACAACTTACAGAATAAGAGGGGGCTTAGAATTGCTTTTTTTTATAGCAGATAAGCAGTTTGCTTTGTTTGTCTCATTCAAACTGCTTCTGCTTGTCTAATAATAAGTGGACGAACAGGAGCCGCAACTAGACGCGGCAAAATGGGTGGTATGGGTAAAGGGTCCAACGGGCATATTTTTATTTCACATATATATATATATATATATATATATATATATATATATATATATATAAGTTTTTAACGTGCTTATTAGTGTTTATCCAATTTGTTCACCCAGTAACAAAGTATTTGTGAGTGAAAAATAAGTTCTTTTAAATAACCCGTTTAAATATGCTTATTCGAAATCACCGGTTGGGAGTGTTTGCGTTAGTTTATGTACTGGGCTTACGAGCTTAGGGAAATTGTTAAAAGCTTATAAGCCATTTTTTCGGCTAATGAGCTTATCAAGTCAGACTTATGACCTTAAGATAACCCGTTTAAACCTATCAGAAGATCAAACAACCATTGAGCAACAAACAGTAACAACCTTAAACAAAACAAAAAACACTAAAAACTGAATGATTGAGCTTAAAAAACACAATGTAAATCAACACATGATACCTTGATAAGTTAACTTAATGATTTGAGATGATACAAAGCTTCGAGCAGAAAAGTGTATTTATAACTAACTATTCGCAAAAGCCCATTAAAATGCCAAGTCATTATGTAATATGGGCCGACCTGTATTAGCCCAGATGCTAAATCATTATGTCATCAGTTGGTTTATCGGGTTATTCGGTTCAATTAGCTCGGTTTTTTTTTCTGGGTAAAATTAAACCGTTCTTATAATTTTAATATTTATTTATTTAATCATACATGCTCTTATAAAAAAATCTCAAGCTTAAAAAATGTTATATTTATACTCTAATAAAGTTTTAATGTCTTTTTTGGTATATATTTATGTGAACTCGATTTTTGATTCGGTTGGGTTCGATTTTCATTTTGCAAAACCATATCCAAACCGAAAATCGAATATTTAATTCAGTTCGGTTGGGTTTTAGCAAAATCGGTACGGTTCCAGATTCGGTTTGGGCTTTTTCGGTTCTATTCGGTTTCGGTTTACGGTTTTTGTGGGTTGACGGTGTATCGGGTCCTCGAGGACTCGATTCCCTGATTAACCAAAGTGTGATCCAATGACAAGTATAATCCACTCCACTGACGAGTATAATGCATTGACGAGTGTGATACACTGATGAGTATAATCCATTGAACAGTGTGATCCATTGACGAGTGTGATCCATTGACAATACAGAAGGACGAACCAAAAGGTTCGTCACTAGCTGACAAGCTCCACGTCATTACGAAAAGGACGTCCTAGGCGTTGGGCTGTACAGACATGCCCATCAAGCTCATGCTTGATTCTCGGAATAGGTAAGTAGTATAAATACCCCAACTATTCACATAGTTACGGGACATGATATTCTCAGAAAGAATTACTCCAAACCGAACAAGCATTTATATTATCATACTTACATCAAACTTCATTTATATCACCCATACTCATTCTCAGACAGGAGTTGGGTCTCGGACTAAACATACGGAGCGAGGCTAATGTGTGCTACTTGTCTTATCACTGTTGGAAATTTTTTAGTGAAAAATGTGTTTTCACTAAATTTGGACATAAAGAATTATTAGTAAATATAATTATTAAATGTAAGGCCAGGTCGAGCCAGTATATGTCCAAAACAGAGTTAGTGTGAATGAGATATCGAGTCTCAAAGAAGGAAAGTTGGAATGGAGGAAAATGGTTAAATGTCAGTTACGAGCTCGTTTGGTAACTGCAAATTAATGTGTCATTAATTGACAATTAAATTGGCTGTTATGATTTGTTTCAAAGGTTTATAACTGCAAATTAATGTGTCATTAATTGACAATTTAATTGGCGGTTATTATTTGACTCAAAGGTTTATAACAGAAAATTAATGAATCATTATTAAGGCATTAATTGACATTGATTGCACCATTACACCATATGCATATGAATGTGTATAAATAGATGGCAATCTCAACCATTCCAAGACACAACAAGAAAAACACACAAGAGAGAAAAGCTCCATTAACAAGTTTTCCAGCAGTCTTTTCGATCAGAAGCACTCTGTTTTCAGTGATATTTCAGGCTGTACAACAGCTTTGAACGTTGTACCCTAGGAAACATACGGCGAATCTGTTTTAAGGGAAGCGTGTCCAGCACGTGCCTCGTTCCACGATCTTTTACTTTTTTCTTATTTATCGTTCATAGTGTTTGTCTTCTGCTTCTACCCAATTTTGTCTGTTTTATTTTCTGTTGTTTAATTTCTATTAATTATTATTAATTGTAATATGATTTTATTTTAATAAAAGTGTACATGTTTTCCTACATTCTTAAAACAGATTCGGTGTAAACCGAATTAAAAACACTTTTGATAAATCAGATTAATATTATTAACAGATTTTATAAACTGTTTTTTGTCGAAACCAAGATTAAGTTTCTTTAGAAATCAGTTTTAATTAAACGGATTTTGAATTACAGATCTTTAACGATTTTAAAAACAGTTGTTTAGATCAGTTTATTTTGAAACCAAGATTGAGTTTCCATCAAATTGATCTATTTTGATCTAGTTGATTCATCGAAACCAAGCTTGAGTTTCTTTGAATTGGATTTAGTACAAGTTTATATAAACTAAGTCGAGTTTATTAGATTTCAAGATTATTTTAACAGTTCTAAACTGTTCGTGTTTAAACACAAGTGTGAGCTTTGAGAATCTTGTGAATATAATTGGTGCGCCAATTACTAACATGGTTGCAAATCATGAAAAATATCGATTCATTAAAACCAAGATTGAGTTTCTTTGAAGCAGATCCGGTACAAGGTTATAGAAATCAATATTGAATTTCTTGGATACCGGATTATTACAGTTTATTTAATTGTTTGTGTTTGATCTTTCAAGAAGAAAAAACACGATTGTGACTACTCCTGTAAACGTAACTGGTGCGCCAATTACCAACACAGTTGCTAATCATTCTGAAAAACCAAAAAAAATCAATGGGCAGAATTTTAAAAGGTGGCAACAGAAGATGTTCTTCTATCTCTGAACTTTGAACCTTGCGTGGTTCTTAAATGAGACTGCACCTCAGGTGAAAACTCCTAAGGAAGGTCAAACCCCCTAATGCACAGGCTGTGCAAGATGTGGAAGCATGAAAACATTGAGACTTCTTGTGTCACAACTATGTTCTGAATGGTCTGGTGGGCTCTTTGTACAACGTGTATTGCAAACCCACGACTGCCAAAGAATTATGGGAGTCATTGGAACGCAAGCACAAAACAGAGGATGCTGGTACAAAGAAGTTCTATAGAAACCTTGTTGAGTTTCGTTGTAGAAATAGATCATGTGAAACAGATCTATTAAGATCTTCTTAATGAAGATTGACAAAATCATATTACATATCTGTTTTGTTAAACATTATGTAATAGGTGATATTGGTTAATTGTTTAGTCGAAAGACTTCCTTTAAAGTGGGTTTGTATAACAGATCTTACAAAACGTTAGCGTTTTAAACAAAAGTCAATTAAAATCGATTTGTTAAGAAACACTGTGTGATTAAGCAAGTTGTTAATAGTACCAAAATTAGTTTCAAATTAATAATGGACCTCGTATTAACAATATATTTGGTATGTCACGAGTGACATCAAAGGATCTGCTTTCGAACTTGTTAAAAAGGAGACGAGTTACGTGTACGGTAGATGCTTTGAAGCATTCAGAAACCTTATGTGCCATAACTATACGTTATATGGTCCGAATGACATAAAAACTGAGACCATGATGAAATCCTACCTTAGATAATGGTGGATTAAGACTTCGGTGTCATGTCATGTATATGGTGATAAAAGTTTGATTATCTCTTTCAATGCAGTTGAGAATGGAGAGAACGAATTTGGGCAACTCTCCAACTGCTAATATCAAGGGAAAAGGAGATGTGATTCACATTTAGAAAAGAGTTTAAGTTAACCAACGCGTTGTACGTGCCGGAGATTCGTAGAAATCTTATGTCCGGATGGTTGCTTGATGAAATTTGGCTTTCATTTTGTGTTTGAATCAAATAAAATTGAGTTAACGAATAACATAATTTAAGTTCGTACGGGGTTACGCCTTTAAAATGTTTAAGCTAAATGTATTTTCTAACGGTCATTTTAGTAAAATCAGTATGAATTTAGCTTATTTGATTATTTAAATGTATGGCATGGCTGACTCAGACATGTTTTAAACTATAACTCAATATGTTGTCTAATTAAACCAAATTGGATACCCATGTTTTGTATTGACACTGACTACAAAATTAAAACTTGTGTTGAAGCCAAATGACAAGATTGTCTTTTCTCTCGGTTGAACGAAAACAACCGAACCCCTTGATATGATTCACATGATTTTATGTGATTGATACCTACTAAGGTATCGAATAGCGAGTACTTCCTCATATTTGCTGACGGTGGTATAAAATATTACTTGAGAGTAAGGATATAGACAAGATTGTTCTATATAAATAAGTTGAGAATCAATTTATTATCGGAAACAAGGTGGTTCGAAGTCATATCGGAGGTGAATTTGTGTCTCCATTTCTAAATTTAGACACAAATTTATTGCACTTGATATAGAAAAGAATCGTGCCTTAGAAGATATGGTTAGTGCCATGTTCTTAAGTCCTGGTTTAAGCCATGACATGTGCGAAAGGTTATTATTTGACTCAAAGGTTTCCCTACATTATTGTCATTTTTATAAATGGACAAAGCACCCAGACCCAAGCATGCCAGTTGCCACTACTAAATATAGAAACAGAAAAATCAAATAAACAGTTTACCTTGGTTTACACCAGTGACCTCAATTGGGTCCACAATTATGTTTCTCACGCCATAACCTATAAGAAGTAGAACCTTTTCTGAATGTGATGGGTATTCAAGAAAAGTCATGTATTTGTTACCGAATGCAAACATATCTGGGCGGTAAGCCTTTTCTTGGAATTTCTATCAAGCTTTTTCCTTATAAGATCTTTAGCACAGTCTGTAATCGTAGGTCATGGCTCGGGTTAAAAATCTAGTTCTATTGTAAAAGCTGAAGATCGCAATCATATAATGCAACAAAAATAAACATTTAAAGCTTAAGAAAGTTAAAGAGTACATTGTGCCTTGCTAATTGGTTGGTACTGAATTCAAAATCATCATCTACCTCAAACAATATGAATGCTTCTGGATACTTGATTACCTACA